>JAQIFY010005141.1:0-11270 GCA_028533085.1 Varecia variegata | reverse complement strand
GCAACACTTACTGCCTGTTTTCCTCTACTGGGATGTAAGCTCCACAAGTGCAAGAGGTTTGTTTTGTTCTTGCTGAAGTCTCAAGATCTAGGATAGGGCCTGGCACATGGGAGACACTGAGTAAATATTTGTTTAATGACTGAATAGGTGGGTTAATGAAAGTGGTGGTTACTCCCAGTTCTGCCTGCAAAAATGCCCTGTTAACATTTAATTATGTATATGAGAGAAGAAAAAGGAGGGCAGAGGAAATGGGCACGTGTGTAGATAGAGGTCAGAAAATAGCTATTAATAAGTGAATAAGAAAGGCAGGCGTTGGGGGCAAGTCAGGAAAATAACTGACATGAAGTACATCATTTGGATTTGTATGTCTACGAAATCCAAAAAAGGAACAAGTTTATTTGAAGGAAGAAAATTATGTACAACTAATTACACAAACTCAAAGAAAAAAGAACAGCTTACCCATGAGTTAAAAGGAACGTACAAGCATTTTCCTTTTTTAACCACATTTTTAACTGTGGTTAAAAATATTAAAAGACCGAGAAAAGTTACGTTGACGCTCATGAAACTATGGTGGAAGGTTATTAGGACACACTTTCCGCATGGGATGGGTGTTCCGGGGCAGCGTTTGTTGGGTGGACAGGATCTCCTGGATCTTGTCCATGCAGAGCTGGTTTGCTGCTACCCCTGCTTCAAACTCCCGGCGTTTCTCTTCCTTCTCTGCTTCTCGGGCCTGCTGCTGGTGGGCTATCTGCATCTCGAGTTGCTTCCTGTACTCCTGGGCTAACTCTTGGCGTCTAAAATATTAGAAATGTCAAAGCACAAAATTATAAAAGCATTTGGATTTACTTAGAGCATTACAAGTAGAATATAATTTGCGAAGCCAAATTAAAATTCCCATTAAAATCAGGGGGCATGGGGAAGAAATGGATTAAAAACTCAATAATGGGTTTCTTACACAATTATCATTAATATAATCCTAGAACAAACATTGATTTTAGAGAGGGAGTGCTTCCCTGCTCAAAAGATTATGTGCTATGTGAAGGGAGTCCTTGGCCTGTCTCCATCGCCTCCCTCCCTCTTCTCCAAGGAGAAGTGACTTATCTCTTGGTAAAAGTGCAGAGAATAAGCAGCTGCTCGGCGCAGCTTTTCCCTTTTCCTCCTGGAGGCTGGTCTGCCTGTTTCCTGCTCTGCTCTAGATAAAAAGGCCTGCAGTGGTCTGGCGCTGCTGGGGACCAGGGGGACAAGTTAGCCTCACTCTAACGTGCTGTTCGGTATTAACCAAACAATCTCTTGTATATATAAGCCATATTTTTAATATATAACACACATTTTTTGGATCCTTAGTGTAATTTTTTATTGTGATAAAAAACACATACATAACATTTACCATCTTGACCATTTTTAAGTGTACAGATCAGTAGTTAAGTGTATCCATATCGTTGTGAAAGAGATCTCCAGAACTTTCTCATCTTGCAAATGTGAAACTCTACACCCATTAAACACCAACTCCCCTCTTTCCTCCCCTGCCGCCCTCCCCTGGTAACTACCATTTTAGTTTGTGTTTCTATGAATTTGACTACTTTAGCTATTTCATAAAAGTAGAATAATACAGTATTTGTCTTTTTTGTGACTGACTTACTTCACTTAGCATAATGTCCTCAAGGTTCATTTATATTGTAGCATGTGACAGGATTTCCTTCCTTTATAAGGCTGAATAAAATTCCACTGGACATATATACCACATTTTGTTTATCCATTCATTCGCTGACAGACATGTGATACCTCTTGGGTACGGTAAATAGTGCTGCCATGAACATGGTGTGCAAATATCTCTTCGAAACTCTGCTTTTAATTTTTTGGATTTATATCAAGAAGTGGGATTGCTGGATCATGTGCAATTTTATTTTTAATTTTTCTGAGGAAACTCTATACTGTTTTCCATAAAGATTGTACCATTTTACAATTTATAAGCCACATTTTTATTATCAGCTGTGGTATAATAAGAATTACATTTGGTCTTTGTCCCTAGTTGCTGGCACAGAGCTCCTAAAACCCTTGGTATTTCCTGCGTGACAGGAGTATCTTTTGTTATTCACAAGAACACCTGAATTTATGCTCCTGAGGTGACTCAGGATGGGCCTTCGCTTCGAGCCTCCTGTAGCCTCAGAAGGGGGCCGGTCACTAGAAAGTCGGAGTGATTAGAGGGCTGGAACTTTCAGCCCTACCCACTGACCTCTGGAGAAGGGAGGGTGGGCGCTGGAGATTGAACTCCATGAAAACTCTTGAACAGTGACGTTCTGAGAGCTCCTGGGAGAGGGAGCACATGGAGGTGCTGGGAGGAGGGTGCACCCCAAGGGGCATGGGAGCGCCCATGCTTCTCTTCCACTGGGCTGCTCCTGAGTTGTATCCCTTACGATAAACAGGTAAACATAAGTAAAATGTGTTTCTCAGTTCTGGAAGCAGTTCTAGCAAACTATTGAACCTGAGGAGGAGGAGGTTGTAGGAACCCCCAATTTGCAGCTGGTTGGTCAAAAGGTGGCCAGGACTTGCATCTGGTGTCTGAAGGGGGGGCAGTTTGTGGGATTAAGCCCTTAACCTGTGGGGTCTGCCCCAACTCCGGGTAGTTAGTATCAGAATTGAACTGAATTGCTGGATACAAGTTGATGTCTGGAGAATCAGAGAATTGTTTGTTGGTGTCAGAAAATACCCTGTCAACCTTTATCAGAAATAAAGATAGTGGTTTGGATAGGCCTCTGTGGCAGATTCCATTTTCCAAAGATGGCCACAGTACTATCTCCCTGCCCAATGCTTTTTGGCAACGTGAACCTCTAACTCCCCTCTCAAAACATGGACCTTGTTTCTCCATCCCCTTGAACCTGGACGAGCCCTGTGACTGCTTTTACGACCAACAGAACATGGCAGAAGTGATGCTATGCCAGTTCTAGGTGTAGCCCTTAACTGGCCTGGCAGCTTCCTCTACCTGTCTTCTGGAACACTTGCTATTGGAACTGTCCCTCTCAGAGGAAGCCACCAGGCTGTGAAAGGTCCAAACCACATGGAGAGCCCACATGTAGGTGTTCCGGTGGGTAACTACAGCTGCTAGTTGGTAACTGAGATCCCAGACTACAGTCAGCACATACTGCCAGCTATACGAATAGGTATATGAGGTGTCTACCCCAGTCGAGCCTTCAGATGAATATAGCCTCAGTCATATGGTTCTGACTTCAACCACAGGAGATACCTCAAACAAGAACCACCTAGCTGAGCCATGTCAACCCACAGGATCATAAGAGATATATTGCTTTAAACTACAAATTTTGGGGTGTTTTATTATGCAGCAATAGGTAACTGTAATATCTTATGCCCCCACTTTTTTCATATCTCTCAGTTGATTCAGATGTTCTGCAGGGAAGAGAGGTGGTATTTATGGAGTCGCCTCAAATTTCCAACAATAGACTTTTCAAAAATGAGAAGGAAAGACCTCCAGAGCAGAGACAGTGGCAAAAAGTCAGTAGGGGAGGACAGATATTGTTGTTACTGTCCCCAAATTGACAATAGACTTGGGCACATTAACCATACTCTTTCTAGAAAGAAAAGAGCTTATTTCTATATACCAAGTGTGGGTGAGTCAGGAGACAGGATCAAGGAGGGTGACCAGTAATTAGAGGAGCCAGGTCTTCTTCCTCCACTACACCGACCGCCTGGATTCAGTATCCTGGCCGTTCATGGGAACGGACTGCTGTGGTCTGAGAAAAGCTGCAAGGAGGCAGCTGCCTGCTTCCTCCACCTGAGCCTGACTGTGCTGATCAGAAGGACACTAGCTAATCCCGGCACAGAGGCTTGTCAGAGGAGAGTAGGGGTATTTCCCAAAGCACCCAGACCATTTTAATTTTCTATCCCAGTGAGGTTGAAATAATCCTCCTGGGGACATTTGTGTGGAATCCTGTCCCTAATAAGACATTTCTGCTAAGCTAGTTCATTTCAGGATTTACTTCATGGGGGTTAAAAATCTTCTTGTTATTTCATTAGGATTTAGGATTGGTGCCTATTTTTTTTAATTGTTTCAAATTTATTTTATTTTTAAAGATGTCCATCCAGCTTAATACCTAAAATGTGTATAATCAGAATGTACATAATGCCAATAGGATTTAATTTTACTAAGACTATTGGTACCTATTTCGGTTTTTTTTAGACAGAGCCTTACTCTGTTGCCCCAGCTAGAATGCAGTGGCGCCATCATAGCTCACTGCAATTCTCAAACTCCTGGGCTCAAGCAATCCTCCTGCCTCAGCCTCCCAAGTAGCTGGAACTACAGGGGCGCACCACCACGCCCAGCTAATTTTTCTATTTTTTGTAGAGAAGGGGTCTCGCTCTTGCTCAGGCTGGTCTCAAACTCCTGACCTCAAGTGATCCTCCCACTTCAGCTTCCCAGAGTGGTAGGATTATAGGCATGAGCCACTGCACCCAGCCAGTGGCTATTTTTACATAAAATTTTGTAAACTGCTTTAAGCTTCTAGAAGGACAAGTGTATACTGATGTAAAATAACATCAGTAATGCATGAATTATGGCATGTTGTCCTTTATATTGAAAAATTTGTTAAAAAGCAAATGATAATAAAGGAAACAAAATCATACCTTGCAAAATTCTCCTTCTCTTCACAGTTAAGCTCTTTAAGACCTTTATTTATGCATTCCTGTTCCATAGCAAATTCTTCCTGTTCTTTAGCTTTTCGTTGCACTAAGAAAGGTAAAAGTAATTATTTGTCAAATGTCTTTTTCAGACAAGACTGGCCAACATCTTTCTGGACACCAAAGCCATTTTGTCTTTAGAAAAATAGAGCTTAGAATCACTGGGCTGGATCCTAGATCAGTACGGTAGAGGTAGTTAACTCCACTGGGAAGTGAATAGGGCTCATATCTACTGTCATCGCCACAGATTTTCTCTTAATCATTTTTCATTGAGAATCTATTTCATACCAGATTACCAATGTCAAAAGGCTTCTCATTTTTCTCTTCTTGAGGACAAACAGTTCTATTGACATTCTTATTAATAAGAGAGTTTAAAGTATATAAAGCTCTTAGAAGTTTTGGGTTTTTTGTTGTGTTGTTGATTTTTTTTTTTTTTTTTTTTTAAGAAACAGGTGTCGTCTCTCTATTGCCCCAGCTGAAGTGCACCAGTACGATCATAGCTCACTGCAATGCCTGGGCTCTCTTATAAATAATAAAATTTTAAGCATCCCAGTAGAAGAAAAGACAAAGCAAACAAACAGAATTTACAAAAGAATAAATACAACTGGCCAATATGCATCTCAAATGTACATATCTTTGGTCCCAAAATCTATTTCTTAACCAGAAATTTACCTTAACCAGATATGAGCCAAAAAACCTATAAACAGTGATAGTAACCTGGAATGCTAAAATACCAGTAAAAAGATTAGAAACAATCTGAAGGTTCATTAGTTGTTTAGGTAAAATAAATTATCCGTTTTAACAACAGATTCCTAGGCAGCCATTAAAAATCTTATAATTGATGAAAAATGACTTAGAAAAATGTTTTTGGTAACATGATCCTAATTTGAGAGGGGAAAGTATATACATAGTAAAAATATCGGAAGGAAAAATACAAAGTTGTAAATAGTAGCTATTCCTGAGTGGTGGAATTATGGTTGATTTTGCTTCCTTGTTTATAAATGGGCCCAAATACTTAAATTTTCCATGTTTTCTCAATATTTTCTAAAACATTTATCACTGATGAATGCAAAAATCTTTTCAGCTTATACGCTTTCCTTTCATTTTCTAAAAATTCCATCTAATACTGGCTTAACAATTTTCTACTGCTATTATAATTCCTGGAGTGGAGAATGTCATCAATGGAACCAGGATGAGCTTTCCCTTGCAAAGACCAATAGTGTGAAATCTAACGGTACCCTAACAGCACACGTGTCCATCTATTGCCTCTCTGGTCCATTGGGCTGGACGTGGAAATGACAGAAATCTGGAGGTGGTAGTTTACCCTCTCAACACAAACTTCCCTCTGTGACTAAGCACTGCTTGAGACGGAAGGGACACAATGGCGTAGTGTTGTATGAGAGACATGTCATGGCTATAAGATTAACAGTAGCCATAAGGTCCACTTAAACATCTCACAGGACTGCCAGCCACTATGTGTCATTTAGCAATTTAGCAGTATGATACAACCTGGTCCAGGGATTCCCAGGAGACAAGGTCACCTTGGCACAGATGTAACTTTCAGAAACCTTAAAACAAAGGTTACCCTTACAAGAATAGTTTAAACTCCCTTTATAAAAGAAATACCTAGTAACTGACCAGACTGAATATTGGTATAAAAAGGGGGAAGGAGTCCTCAAATTTTGAGAATGGTCTCCAAAGACCCTCTTGGTCAGTCGGTCATCGGAGATGTGAGTAAGCCACAGTGAAGGCCCGGAAAGAGGATTTATTTTGAGAGAGGGAACACAGAGGGCCTGCCAAGGAGTGAGACATTTGAGCTGGCCTTGAAGGATGTCTAGGATTTCTCAAGATCAAGAGCATCATAAGGTGAGAAAACTACATAAACAAAGGTATGGAGATATGGAGACACCCTTGGAAAGAAAAAGAGGGACTGGTAAAAGGGAGGAGGGGGAGATGTGTATCTGTGCCTCACCTTCTCACTCCCTTTTGTAATCGCCAAGGCACCCAGTATTCAAACAACATACCGTTAACCTTGAGTACATCTCCCTGGGGACTGCTCAGAATCTGCTGAGATATGCAAGTCTTTATATGTATCCAATAGATAAGATTTGCAAAAGCAGGAACATTGCCTTCATCCTTTTTGCATCCCTCATAGTGTTTTACACATAATACCTACTTAGTAAATATTTCGGTTGCTACTTAAGTTGAATTAAGGGCAAACTATGAGACAGCTATAATTCAATTTCTTACACTTTTCTTGAACTTGAAGGTTTCTTGTACACATGACTTCGTTCACAAGTTGTTGCCTTGCCTCCTTTTCAAGTCTCAGCTCCTTCTCCTTCTCAGCCAACTTCTTTTCCTTCTCTTCCTCTAATATTCTGTCCAATTCTTTCTCCTGAGCTTTTTCTTCCTCATGTCTCTGTGCCAAATATTTATAATATATCTTCTGTTCTCTTATCATATCTTCCTATATGTGATAACATAAAAATTAATTCATATTGTTAAAATTTTTAGGTGCGATAATGATATTAAGGATGAGTTCAAAATAAATCTTTCAAAGCTCCAATCCCAACCTCTTAGAGCCACATACTGAAACATTTACAGATGAAATATTATGTCTGGTGTTTACCTCAAAATACTCAGGAGTGGTGGGGTAAATGGGTGGGGTATAGATAAAACAAGATTGGCCATTAGTTGATGGCTGTTGAAGCTAGGTGATGGACACGTGGGGCTCACTGTGCTATTTTTTGTATGTTTGAAATGTTTAATAACACGTTTGGATCAGTTAATTCAAACACTTTGCCAAAGTGTTTCTCAAAGTAGTTGCCAAATAATTTTCAATGATACAGCTTCATTATCATTTAATTTAGGTAGATGAAATCTTAGCCTAATAAACAAAATAAGCCATTCCTACTACTATAGTCACTTCTCTGACTGGTAGTCCCCTTGTACTTTATAATAGCAATTCTCAATCTTAGCTACACTTTGGAATCACCTAGTGAACTTTAAAATGTTTGGAGGGCTGAGTTCCACCCCCAGAGATTTCTACTTAATAGATGGCTTTTAAGTTCCCCCAGGTGATTGTAATGTGCAGTTGAGAACTGCTGTTTCTCAGGGCAGGTAGTTGGCTAATGCCAAGTAGCAGTAATAACCCAGTAGCAATGAGTTCATCTAACACTCAGGTTGTAGATGTTATTATTAATAAATACTGTTTCCTACTAAAAAGAACCAAGAATCCCTGGGGAAATGACGGAGTCCGAGACTGGGGCAGAAATTAAACAAGATGAACCCTCATACACTGCTGGTGGGAATGGTTCAGCCTCTTTGGAAAACAGTTTGGCAGTTACTCAAAAGTTTAAACACACAGTTAACCTTATGGCTCAGTAATTCTACTCCTAGGTATGTGCCCAAAAGAAATGAAAACATACATCCACACAAAAATTTGTACATGAATGTTAACAGTAGCATTATTTATAATAGACAATAAGTGGAAACAACCCAAATGTCCATCAACGGACATATTGATAAACAAAACATGGTACACCCATACAAGAGAATACTACTCAGCCATATAAAAGAATAAAATAGTGATACATGTCATGACATGGAAAATCTTAAAAACATTATGCTAAGTGAAAGAAGCTAGTCAAAAGGTCACATGATATATGATTCCATTCATACGAAAGTCCAGAATAAGGAAATCTAGAGACAGAAAGTAGGTTAGTAGTTGCTTAGGACTGGTGGTGGGAGGTGGGGAAGAGAGGATAGTGGGATAATTAAAATGTTCTAAAATAGAATGTGACAATGGTTGCACATATCTGTGAATGTGTACTTTAAACGGGGGGAACTGTATGTTATGTGAATTATATCTCAATGAAGCTGTTCAAAAATAAATTAAGTAAAATGATTCAATTGTGTATAAAAAACTCAATAGCAAAAAAAGAAAACAAGCAAGTGAATTAGAAAATGGGCAAAAGACATGAAGAGACAGTTCATTGAAGAAGATAGACAGATGGCAAATAAGCACATAAAAAGTTGTTCAACATTATTAGCCATTAGGGAAATGCAAATTCAAACCACAAGGAGATATCACTATACATCTCTCAGAGTGGCTAAAGTCAAAAATAGTGACAACACCAAATGCTGATGAAGATGTAGAAAAACTGGATTGCTCATATATTGCTGGTGGGAACGTAAGATGGTACAGCTACTGTGAAAAACGATTTTAAGGTTTCTTAAAAAAAACATGCAACTAACCAATATGACGTAGTAATTGCCCTTCTGGGCATTTATCTCATAGAAAGGAGAATTTGTGTTCACACAAAAACCTGTACCCAAATGTTTATAGAGCAGCTTTACTCTTAGCAGCCATAAACTGGAAACAACCCAAATGTCCTTAACAACGCGAACATCCTTCAACAGGTGAAGAGTTAAACAAACTGTGGCAAATCTACACCATGAATACCACTTAGGAATAGAAAGAAATGAACTATTGATAGATGCAACAGCTTGGATAAATCTCCAGAGAGTTATGCTAAATGAAAAACGTCAATCCCAAAAGGTTACAAACTACATGATTCCATTAATAAAACATTGAAATAAAATTATAGAAATGAAGAACAGATTACTGGCTGCCAAGGGATAAGGAGTGGGTGGGGCAAGAAGAAAGTAGGTGTGGCTAGAAAAGGGCAACATGAGAGTTCCTGGTGACTATGGATAGGTTCTGTATCTTGAGTGTATCAATGCCAATATCCTGACCATGACATTGTACTATAGTTTTGCAAGATATTACTATTGAGGGAAACTAAGTAAAAGGTACAAGGGATAGCTCTGTATTATTTCTTAAAACTGCATGTTCATCTATAATTATTTCAAAATAAAAAGTGTATTTAAAAAACAAAACACCTATAGGAAAAGCACAACCTCCTTAAAAGTTCAATACAAATTCCAAAGGTACCAGTAGCTACATAAATACTCAATGCCTTTCCCTACTCTCTTTGCCTGACAAAATGTTACAAATCCTTTAAGGTTCAGGTCAAATGTCACTTTCTCAGTGATGTCTTCCCCAAATTCTAGGAGTTTTCAAACCTCTGTAAGCATCAGAATCACCTGGGGGTGCTTGTTAAAACACAGATAGTGGTCCCTGCCAAGATTTTGATTTGGAGATTCTGATTCTGGAGCCCGTGAATTTCTGTTTCTAACACCCTGCCAGATCATGCCAATGCTGTTGGTTCATGGACCACACTTAGTGCAGCACTGTTATACTTCTGGCCATCTTCCACAAGACCAAGAACTCAACAAGGAATCCCGTTGAGTTGAATCCCGTTGAATCCAGCATACAGTAAGGCACTAAATGAATGTCTTACTCTGTTTTGCTTCTTATTATCTGCCTCTTCCTGTAAGTCTTGAAGAGCCCTTTGCACGAGCTTCATGTTCAAGTCCTGTTCTTCTCTGTAGTCCTGCCTAATCTGCTGCATCTTCGCTTCTACGGATTTTTGCAAAACAGCCTTCATTTCCTGTTTTGCCTTCTGTTTCTTTAGTTTCTCCTGTTCATCCTCAAGTTTAACCCGTGCAATGTCATTTTCCTAAGGTGGAACAATAATAAAGATAATGTGTCAGTACAATTGGACAAAACAAATAAGTTAACACATTTGATTTCAGAGATGAGAATAAGGGATTTCTTGGAAACACACACACACACACACACACACAAACACCCTGGATTTAGAGAGGCTATGAGAAATAAACTTCCTTTTTCATTGCTGGATCAGCAATAGAGCTTTGTGAAAATCACTCTGTATGGGTGATATTAAAGTAACAAATAGTTTACTGTATTAGTAACTATTTTTTACTTTAGTGGAGTTAAAAAAAGATGCAGAAAAGGGCTGGGTGTGGTGTCTCACACCTGTAATCCTAGCACTCTGGAAGGCCAAGGCAGGTGGATCGTTTGAGCTCAGGAGTTTGAGACCAGCCTGAGCAAGAGTGAGACCCGTCTCTATTAAAAATAGAAAGAAATTAGTGGGACAATTAAAAAAAAAATATATATATATATTAGCCGGGCATGGTGGCACATGCCTGTAGTCCCAGCTACTTGGGAGGCTGAGGCAGGAGGATCGCTTGAGCCCAGGAGTTTGAGGTTGCTGTGAGCTGACGCCACGACACTCCAGCCTGGGCAACAGAGTGAGACTCTGTCTCAAAAAAAAAAAAAAAAAAAATGCAGAAAAGCATAAAGAGAAACCACCCTTAACATATTAACTGCCATGAGAGTTATTTAACTCATTTTGGTTTTGACCCCAGGGCCGCGTGAAGCATATATAAAATCTTATTGTTGATTTTCTTATTGTTAGAATTAATACTATTGACAATTTAATTCTAAACACGTGGCCTAAATGAATAGAAGCCAATAAATTTCGTTTTTCTATTTTTGTGTACCTTTAAATGACACTCGAAGTTTTTATTCTATTTTCATAATAAAACACTGTGGCCCCAAGGAAAAGACTGATTTTTGTGTGTGTGTGTGTGGCAGTCCATGTGTTAATCCCAGGACTCCTCACCCACCACCACTGTCAGCTTTTTGGTGT
>JAQIFY010005140.1:0-11271 GCA_028533085.1 Varecia variegata | reverse complement strand
AGCTCACAGCAACTTCAAACTCCTGGGCTTAAGCGATCCTACTGCCTCAGCCTCCCGAGTAGCTGGTACTACAGGCATGCGCCACCATGCACGGCTAATTTTTTCTATATATATTTTTAGTTGGCCAGATAATTTCTTTCTATTTTTAGTAGAGACGGGGGTCTCACTCTTGCTCAGGCTGGTCTCGAACTCCTGACCTCGAGCGATCCACCTGCCTCGGCCTCCCAGAGTGCTAGGATTACAGGTGTGAGCCACCACGCCCGGCCTATAGTGTTTTTAAATGCATATCTTTGCATAGATTTTTTTAGTGGTTGCCATCTGTATTAAATCTATATATATAACTTTTCATAGTCTAGTGCTATGGACATTTTATCTGCTCAAGTGTAGTATAGAAACTATACGTCTTCTTACATTTCTTTACCCTCCCCCATTTACAATATAATTGTCTTAAATTCTTCCTCTACATACACTTTATTTATTTATTTATTTATTTATTTATTTATATTGTGATGACAACACATAACATTAAATTTACCATCTTAACCTGTACAGTTTAGTGGCATTAAGTATATTCACATTGTTCCACAACACATCTATAAAACTTTTTCGTCTTGCAACACTGAAACTCTATATCCACTAAACGCTAATTTCTCCTCCCCCTAGCCGTTGGTAACCACCTTACTACCTTCTGTTTCTATGATTTTGACTACCTTACATACTTCATGTGAGTAGAATCATATGGCATTTATCCTTTTGTGTGAGTGGCTCATTTTGTTTAGCATAATGCCTTCAGGGTTCATCGACGTTGTACCATGAGACAGGATTTCCTTCTTTTCTAAGGCTATGTGTATATACATTTTCTTTACCCATCCATCTATGATGGGCATTTAGGTTACTTCTACCTCCTGGCTATTGGGAATGATGCTGCTATGAACACATGGGTATGCACTTATCTCTCTGGGATTATTTAAATCCTTTAGTACTGTGGTCCCCGATCCCTGGGCCACAGCCCGGTACCGGTCCGTGGCCTGTTAGGAACCAGGCAGCGCATCCCCACCCGAGCTCCACGCTGCCCCGTGCCACCACCCCCACCCCGCTGCCCTGCTCTCTGGAAAAATTGTCTACCATGAAAAGGTTGGGGACTGCTGTTCTAGGATACACCCACATCTAGAACCACATCAAACTGTTCTATATTTGCTTCAACCATCAAACGTAAGTTAGAAAACTTAAGACGAGAAGAAAAGCCTGGTGTATCTGCCATAATTCTTTCCACTGACCTCTCCTGTCTGTTGTTGAGTTCATCTATTGAGTTTTAAATGTTGTTTATTGTACGTTTCAGTTTTTAAATTTCCATTTGATTCTTCTTTGTATCTTTTATGTCTTTGCTGAGACTTCCTATTTTTCTGTGTTTCCAGAGTGTTTGTAATCACTTTTTTTTGATGGCTGCTTTAAAAATCCGTGTCAATTAGCTCAACATCTCTAATCATTAGAGAAATGCACATCAAAACCACAATGAAATATCACCTGACCCAGTGAGATTGGCCTCTATCAAAAAATCCCAAAACAACAAATGCTGGCGAGGATGTGGAGAGACAGGAACACTCTTACACTGCTGGCAGGACTGCAAATTAGTGCAACCTCTGTGGAAAAGAATTTGAAGATACCTCAAAGAGCTAAAAATAGAAATACCGTTCGATCCAGCAATAGCACTATTAGGCATCTATCCAAAAGAGCAAAAGACATTCTATAATAAAGACATCTGCACCCGAATGTTTATGGCAGCACAATTCACAATTGCAAGGATGTGCAAACAACCCAAGTGCCCATCAATACATGAGTGGATTACTAAAATTTGCTATTTGAATACAATGGAATATTACTCAATTATAAGAAACGACGGTGATCTAGCACCTCTTTTATTTTCCTGGATAGAGCTTGAGCCCATCCTCCGAAGTGAGGTATCACAAGAACAGAAGAATAGGTACTACATGTACTCGCCATCAAATTGGCATTAACTGATCAACACTATGGTGCTCACACGGTAGTAATATTCTCCAGGGATTTAGGGGGTTGGGGTTGGTAAACTCACAACTAATGGATGTGGTGAGCATTGTAGAGGGGAAGGGCATGCCTCTAATCCTCGCTTGGGTGAGGCAAAGTCATAAAATGTAACCAAAATGTTTATACCCTCATAATATCCTAAAATTAAAATTAAAAAAAAAATAAAAATCCATGTCAAATTCTCATATCTTTGTCATCTTGGTGTTGGCTTCTATTGATTGTCACGTTCTTAGTCTTTGTGTAACAAATTATTTTTCCATGGAAAGATGGATATTTTGGGTATTATATTATTAGGCTTGTATCTTTCTAAAATGTTTCATCAAGCTTATTCTGACACTGCTCTAGTAAGGGAAGAGGGACACTTCCTTCTTACTGCCAGATGAGGGTAGAGTCCAGGTCACCTGCGTGTCCTCCATTGACACTCTGGGGGTGAGGTGCTCCTTGATATTCCCAGGCAGAGGTGGGAATGTAAATTCTCCACTAGGCCTCCATTAATACCACTCTGTCTGGGAGGAGTCTGGGGCCAGATTGCTGCCCCCTGTGTCCTCCGTGGGCACCGTGCAGAGGGATGCGTTTCACCTGGCCGGGATGGAAGCCTCGGCTCCTCTCTTGGCCTTCTCCGTGCCATGCTAGTGGAGGGGTTGGGAAACCACATCAACATAACGGTAGGACAATCTCGCTTCTTCATTTGGCTTTTGCAGGTAGGAGTGAGGCTGGAGCCACAGTTTTTTTCTGTGGTGTTTGACTGGAGTAGAGCAGTTGTCTAAAAGTGTTCTGTTTTGCTAGGCTGCTACTTTCCTTTTTCTTTGCCTAGAGAGAACAGGTCTTTCTTGGGTATGATTTTTCTGTACCTGTTGGTGTTTCCAGGTTGCTGGCTTTTTCAGCCTCCAGCCTGACTTTTGTGATGCAAAAAGACCACCCAGGGAGCTAGCCACCATGTCATGCCTCAGGTCCCAGAGTCCCTAGCTAGTCTGCTTCTCCACATTTCAAAGTCTTAGTATGCTTATTTTACATAAAATGTCTAGGTTTTTTAGTTTTACTTAGCATAGTGGATAGGATGAAGTATGTACGCGCCATCTTCCCAGAAGCCATGTCCAAAAAAGAGGAAACTGCACACTTGGGCATCAGAATAAATCTTATCTAAGAGGAAAGAAGATTAGACTGGGGCTAAATGTGTAATTGGTGAAGGAGCAGCACCCGCTCATATCAGGCAGGGCAGAAAAATGCTTGGTTATTCTTGTGCTTTGGACAAGATTTATGTTTTGTCTGTGTTTAGATAAAGTGCTCTTGTTTTTGCCTTGATATATCACAATCATAGAATAGGCTTGTCTGATGATGATGTTCTGAGAAATTTTTGTGCTCAAAAGGAAAACACCAAGTCTGGCTGTGCGTGCCGGGCCAGGTCTCACCGCACCAAGCCCTGGCCAGTTGTCCCAGGCCAGCGCCCAATGCCAGAGGCTGCCTTCCATCTTCTCAGAGACACTGTCACTCTCAGTTTTCCTCTCATTACTATATCCCCTCGTGGTTGACATTGTTATTTTTTACATTGTTAGACTCTATAAATGTCAAGTTATCTTTTTAAATCATATTTTCCAAGGTTGCTTTGTAGCGGTTTATATTTAAATGAATCCAGTGATTACTGTGCTTCCTGACGTAATACCCCCTTCCTCTCTGAGTTCTTCATTTGAACCAATACTTAACTTGGGTGGGTTTTGTTTTTAAATAATTTGTTTTATGAAAGACTCATGGATGATGCATTCCATGATTTCTTCCCGGTTTGAGAATGTCTGTCCGTGCACTTATTCTTTAATTGCACCTTGACTGAGTTACAGTTTCTTTCCTTTAGAATTTTGTAGATATTGTAATATTATCTTCTGGCCTTGACTATTATTTTGGAGAACTTTGAGGCCAAACTCACACTTTCACGTTGGAAACAATTTGCTTTATTTTACTGAATGCCTAACTTTCTTTGTTCTTAAATGAGAAAAGCTTATATATATTAAAAAAGCTTAAACAAGAAAATGTTTCAGAGTTCAGAAAAAAATGCATTATTTTAATTGGCAGATTAGGTGTCCTTATTTCTTTAAGGTAAATTTTTATGTATCATATTTTGGGATGTACTACCTGTTTCATATTAGTGTTTCCCACCTCATAAACACCAGTTAAATTTATGTTAGATCAACCTTTATGGCTTTCATATTTTTGTCCTACCTCTAATTGCTTTAATTCCATTGTCACCTGTATTTGCTCTGCTCAGCAGGATTTCCTGCAGGTCAGTTATTTGAGCTTTACAGTTGTCTATTTAGTTCCTTAACATTTCTGACAAAGGTAATCATCTGCAACAAGTTTTTGGTTCTAAATTTGTTTTCTTAGGTCTGCAATCAAAATATCCTGTTCATCTCATTCTGTTGTTTAGTTACCCCATTTAAAAATTATTTTCAGAAATTATCTTTTCGTACACTACTGTGTAAATAAACTCAAGAAAATTACTCTCGTGTGTGTGTGTGTGTGTGTGTGTGTGTGTGTGTGTGTGTCTGCCCATGTGTTGTGTTCTCTTCCAGGTTTATGTCCTGCCATTTATGTGATATGTTCCTTTGTTCTCTTCCTTCCTTTTTCTTTTCTTCCTCTTATCTTTCCATCCTTCCTTTCTTCATCTGACATACAGTATCTTTGTACTATCTTCCCTTGGACGCTAAGACTACACCTTGCCTTCCCACAGCTAGTCTGGCTTCTGAGGAGAAGGCTGGAAACTCTCCTTTCTGCTTCTAAATTCTCTGGTTCTTTCTGATTTTAAAGCTTTGTTGTTGATGATAATATTTGTTTTTGTTTTCTTTCATATTACATTTTCTCCTTTACTTTGGTCATTATGTGCCAACTCCAACTCCAATTTCATTTCCCAGGTTAGATGGGGTTAATCTTTGATCCCAGCTTTCTGGAAATCTGAAGCATATACCCTATCCCAAAGGTGGCAGCTTTACATTTTTCACACTTATCATTGTGAATTTCCATTACTCCATCCAGACGGTTGGTCCGCTGACTCCTATGACAAGTATCACCTTATTTTAGGATGTGGCTGAGCTTAGTCTGGCATTTTGTTATAACTTAAGAAAAAGATATCTGTCCATTAGTACTTTCTTATCAAAGAAACCTGGTCAGTTATAATGGTGCTAAGCACAGTGCTTTCAGCATCCCAAGATAACTAACTGCATGTGCCTGGGGACACACTTTTTTATATTCATAATTACATATTAAAACAATACTAAGAATTTCCAGGATTTAATTTGATACAAAGACGTAAGCTTTGTGAGATTAATTCTAGGATATTGAAAACCTAGATCTGATGAAGTGTTTACTTGTTCTGATTCTAATCACTAATTGATCTCAAATAGAACATTCCCCAGAAAGAGTGTCAGGAAACAAGATGTAGCACACAGTGGAGATTGGCTTCCTAATGCCTGCTCGTCCATTTAAATGTTCCATTATTGAAACAATAGCTCTACATCTCACGGCAAAATACTGACTATAAACAATGCAGTCATTGGTAAGAGGCATACTCAATTAAAACAAACAAAAAAAATGTTCAACTCCAATCTGAGGATTAGGTTTGCATTTGTTTTCAAAAGCTAACTCCCTTTTGATATAAAGCTATTGTTTTAGCAGAAATGTTTATTTCTAAGTAAGAAGCAGTATGGTTCTGAGAATATTTGATAAGCAGCAAGCAGTAACATCAATTAAGCTTATAACCCTGTTGAAGAAATCAGATACAAATCATAAATTTCACTCTGTGCTCATTCTGAAAAGCACCCAAAGTGATGAACAGTGTCTACAACTTCAGCATATTTTAAAAAACAAAGCTAACATGTGTTGACAGATTCCCATGGCTAGGTCCTGTTCTCAGGGCTTCACATTTATTAACTTATTTCAGCCTCTCCACAACCACAAAAGACATTGATATTATTATTATTGCCATTTCACAGATGAAAACAGTGAGGTACAAAGGGATGGGCCCCCCGCCCAAAATCCAGGCGGCACAGTGCCACGGCTGTGCTGTGAAGTATTGTGCTGTCCTGCTTCTGTACAAAGTAAGGCTTTTGATGATGGATGAATAAATACGCTGGCAATTGTGCTAAGCACAGAAAGTATAACTACAACATTTGCGTCTATGAGGCATGTCAGAAAGTTGGCAGGTGCTGAGAATGGCAGGAAGGGTGAGAAAGGCAGGAAGGACCAGGGCCCAGAGCAGTTACTACCTGGCATGTCTACCTCAGCCTGCTCATGCGCGTGGCTGTCGTCTACAGCAGTAATCCAGATTTTCATTCATTTACCGTCTGACATCTAAGCATCACCTGGTATAAGAAACGTCCCTTGCTAGGCACTGGGAATGAAATAGTAAGTGAAGGAAACAGCCTGGGCTGTCGTGGAGTTTACGGTCTCATAGGGAAGATGGACGTTAATCCAATAATGTCACAGATAAGAACGAATTCACAGTTGTAATGAGCAGAGGAGAGCATGTGACATGATCCTCTGTAAGCAGATGTGAACGGGGAACCTGAGCTCACCCCAGTAGCCAGGAAAGAGACCTTCGAACTAAGATCCAAAGGATGAGGAGGAACTCATCAGGCAGAGGGCTGCATCTGACCCAGTACAAGGTGACTCTGGGTAGCCAGACTGTTTGAGGGCAAAGTCCCCCTGGCAGGAGGAAGCACAGTGTGTCCCTGCCATGAAAAGCGGGTCAGTGTCTGGAATACACAGAGCAAGGAGTCACAGAAGACCAGAGGAACGTGGGGAAGCATGCATATTTCTTTCTGTGTGGGAAGTATTCCTCTCATATCAGCTGATTAGGGCTGGCCAGGAAAAGTGACCAGGAAAAGAGCAAGAGGGAGTTGAATGCAGGGAATTGGTAGACAATGGATTGAAGGGACAGTGAAACAGCCCCAGACAAGCAAGCATGGAAGCCCACATACCCAGCCTGGTGGGGCAAAGGCAGGAGGCCTGGTTCCGAGCAGCTCTCAGAAGCTAGAGCAGCAGCTCCTAAGACACAGCCCAAGGCAGATGGGGAGAGGAACACCGTGGCTTCCTCCACTCTCCCCACTGCCAGCTACCTTTCCCATGGGGACTCCCTTCAGCCACACAGCCAGGAACTGGGGAAACAGCCGCACCCGCCAGCCTCTGAAAGGTCCAGAGTAGCGCAGGGGAGGGAGAGGTGAGGAATGGATCCTCGGGCAAAGGCCAGATCCAGCACAGACATGTCATAAACATGTACTAAATAAAGGAGCTCCTCAAATCCCCACCCCCCTGAACCCTGCCTTTTCTGGAGTAACCTTCCCTGTTAAGTCCTATCTGCCCATTTCAAATCCTAAACGTCTGCCCAGCCTACTCTATGATCTCATTTATTTTTATTTTAGAATACATTCCCTGTTGTATCAAGTTAAGTGAGTACAAAATTTGCAGAGTTCAATACCGCAGTCTGATTGTCTGAATTCATACTATCACTAAGTTTCTAATATTTTTGGTGATCTGCCGGCACCATTCATATTTGCTATAAAAAAAAACCCAGGAATCGTACAATAAGGAACAAAAAGGTAAAAGATAATCCTACGTTTAGCCTGGGGAGACTTTCCGAGCAAAATAAGAACCAATGCTTGTTTCTAAATGTGGAAAGAGGTGGAAGAAGCAGATTAGCATGTTTGTCCCTGAGCCGTGCTGATGTCAACCACAGTGATATACTGGGGACAGAGATTCTCTTTTCTGGAGCAAGCCCCACAAACCTCCCTGGAATATTCCCTGCAGACAGTTATGGAATGATCACCAGGCTAGTCCTTGAGGCTGCTTTTTAGAGCCTCAAAATCAGTCACCTCAAAGGCATTTTAAACCCTCGGCATGGATGTAATGACTTCTATCCCACAGAGGCTCATTCTTTGCAATCTACCGTATTTAAATCAGGCCTCCTCACTGACAGCTCATCTCTGACACCGGGAGTTGAATGGATTCCATCAGCTGTGAAAAATCCCAAAGCCTTGGGACATAAGATTTGAACAGATTTTATGCAAAGGAAAATAAGCTTATGAAACATCTCAACCCAGCACTCCTCATCTGCATTCTTCAGGCATTTGTAGCTGTGCCCAAGTTCTGTCTTGTTTGGTCGGATGAAAACACCTTTTAACAGTTGGGGATGAAAAACACAGAGTTTTAATTTGAGTTATATCTCTGATTTATTATATTGGAGTCACTTGCAAGTAGGAGAAGAATGTGTGATGCTATTTTGAGAAAATACCAACTGTTAGAAGATGACACTTGTTTTATTGGCCACAAGTCTTGCATGCCCGTATGGAAGCATTCGAAAACATTGGCTTAAGGGACCTGGACCCACAGGAGCCAAGCAATAAGGTGACAGCCACTGGTAAAAGAATACTCTAAAATGAGGGCTGAGCTCAAGATAGGAGAATGAATGACTTGTAGATAATAAAAACCCATTGGTTAGGTCAAAGAAGCCAATCAAACTTGGCATGAAGTCTAAATTACCATCATTGATCAACTTAATTAAGTTCATTTGCATTCACAGTTTACATTCAATATAATTTTCATTCAATTAATAATATTTTCTAATTTATACTTGATTTATTCCTTGATCCATAGGGCATTTTTAATTAGCCATTTTATTTTAAAATGACTATTGATTGAAATGTAGTTGTAAGAAATAAAGCAGAGACCCTGTGCACCCTTTACCCAGTTGCCCCAGTGGTAATGTTTTGAAAAAAATTGTATCACTACCAGGGCCTCGGCACAAACACAGTCAAGATGCAAAACATGTGCATCACCACAAAGATGGCTCATGGTGGCCTTCTACAGCCACACCCATATCCCTGCCACCTCCGTGCCCTCTATAACCCTTGTTAAGGGGGCACAACTGTTAATCAGCTCTGTAGCTCTGCCTTGTCAGTTCAGGAATGCTATGTAAGTGAAATCATACAAATGGGGCTTTTGGTCTCAGCTTTTTTTCCTCTTTTTTTTTCACTGAGCATAGTCCTCTGGAGCTTCCTCCAAGTTATTGAGTGTATAATAATTTGACTTATCCTAAGGCTCAGAATACAGTCTATTTTGGTAAATGGTTTGTGTGCACATGCAGAGTATGTGTACTGCATCTACTGACATTGGGTGGAGTGTTCTACAACTGAGAATTGGGTCAAGTTGATTGCTAGTGTTGTTCAAATCTTTTATATCCTTGCTTATTTTCTGTCTGCATGTTCAAGCATTTACTGAGAGAGGAGTACTGAAATCTCTAACCGTAATTGTAGATTCATCTATTTTTCCTTGAAGTTCTGTCCATATTTATTCCATGTATTTTCAAGCTATATTATTAGGTGCATAGGTGTTTAGGATGATTATTTCTCTTGTGACATTGACCTCTTTATCATTAGAATACTTTCTTTTTTCTTTATTTTATTTATTTATTTTTTTTTTTTTTTTTTTGAGACAAAATCTCACATTGTCACCGGGGCTAGAGGGCAGTAGCATCATCATAGTTCACAGCAACCTCAAACTCCGGGGCCCAAGTGATCCTCCTGCCTCAGCTTCCTAAGTACCTGGGACTACAGGTGCATGCCACCACCCTTGGCTAACTTTTTCTTTTTACCTTTTGTAGAGACAGGGTCTTGGTATTGCCCTGACTGGTCTCAAGTGAGCCGTGAGCCTCCTGCCTGGGCCTCCCAAAATGCTGGGATTACAGCATGAGTCACCATGCCCAGGCAGGAAATGAACTTCTTTATCTCCAATAATATTCTATGCTCCAAAATCTACTTTGAGATTAATATAGCTTCCTTTGATTAGTATTACCAAGGTATACCTTTTTCTATCCTTTAACTTTTAATCTATTTTTATCTTTATTATTAAAGTGTTTTTCTTATAGGCAGCCTATAGTTAGGTCTGGATTATTTATTCAAGCCGAAAAACTCTGCCTTAATTGGAGTCTTTACACCATTTACATTTGATGTGATTATTGACTTGTTTAGTTTTAAATCTGTCATCTTGGTTTTTTTGTTCTATTTGTCCAATCTATTTTTGTTCATTTTTTTCTTCTTCTTCCTTCTTTTGTATCAATTGAACATATTTTATGATTCCATTCTATCATCATAGTTGGCTTTTTAAATACAACTCTTTGACTTATTTTAAAGCTTATTATACACATCTTGAACTTATCATAGGCTACCCTTAAATGATATTTTACCACTTATGTACAATAAGAATTTTACTAGAGTATGCTTTTATTTCTCCACTCTCAAAGTTTGTGCTATTGTTAAACATTTTACTTTTGTCTGTGTTACATACCATATACTACAGAGTTAGAATTTTTGTTTAAAGATATTTAAACATTAAGAAAATTAACCTTATCTATTTACTCATGTAGTTAGCATTTCCAGGGCTGGCCTTTCATTTGTATAGATTCATAATTCCATTTAATATCATTTTTTTTCTGCCTGAAAGACTTTATCTAACATTTCTTATAGTATGAGTCTGCTAGTGGCCAATTCTTTCAGTTTCTATATCTGGAAAAGTTTTATTTTGCCTTAATTCTTGAAGATATTTTTGCTGACTACAGGATTAAAAATTGACATATTTTTAAAAATTTCTCTTTTGAAATAATCTTTGATTTACAAAAGAACTTCTTGTTTACCTTTTGCTGACTTTTCCTTAATGTTAACATTTTATATAGCCATAGAAAGGTTATCAAAACTAAGAAATTAACATGGGCACAATACTCATAGCTAAAAAATGATCTGTGTTCAGGCTTTACCAGTTTTTATTAATACACTTTTCCTTTTCTAGTATCCAATCCAGGACACCACATTGAATTTAGTTTTCATATCTCTTTAGTCTCTTCCAATCTATGATTATTAGTTTTTCATGACCTTGACACTTTTGATTGCTACCGGTGAAATATCTTGTGGAATGTCCTCAGCTTGGACTTGTCTAATGTTTTCTCATCACAATCACATATCTGATACAGGGATCACATGGTATCAATGTTACTTTTGTTTTTTTTTTGTTTTGTTTTGTTGAGACAGGGTCTTGCTCTGTTGCCAGGGCTGGAGTGCAGTGGCATCATCATAGTGCACAGCAGCCTCCAACTCCTGGGCTCAAGCAATTCTCCTGCCTCAGTCTCCCAAGTAGTTAGAACTACAGGTGTGCACCACCATGCTTAATTTTTATTTA
>JAQIFY010005139.1:0-11272 GCA_028533085.1 Varecia variegata | reverse complement strand
GTAAGCTGGGACATCCCAGCTCATCTTCTGCTGTCCTCAGATCGGGGTTCACACCTGCGGCTTCCCTGGTTCTCAGGCCTTCCCACCCACACTAAATTACACCACTCACTCTCCTGGGTCTCCAGCTTGCAGGCGGCAGAAAGTGGGCCTTTTCAGCCCTGTAGTCACGTAAATTAATTCGTCATAATAAATGTCAATCTGTCTATCTTTCCATCCATCCTTTCTATTGGTTCTTTTCTCTGGAGAACCCTGACTAACACAACTACCCTTAAGGAAGTTTGGGTTTGGAGGGGAAACTTCCTTCATGCCCGCCTGCCTGCCTTCTGCACCTGTTACATTATCATTTTACTGTGTTTATCTTTGGGCCCCTATTAACGTACCAGCCACTGTGCTATCCTAAGGGGAGGGGAAGATTCCTACACTGCGACCAAGCTCTCGTGCCTAGGCTCGGGCCCAGGGAGGCGCACATGGACATGGGAGCTCATGGCAGGGGGCCCTGACTAGAGGTGTTGGTGGTTACAGTGATTTCACAAGAAAACTACCGGTTGGAAAGAAAAAAACCCTAAGGGAAGTAAAATAAAGATTAAGTTCATCTAAAAGACACCTTTTTTCCAGAGATTTTTAAATGCCATGAGCAGCATATTTACTTTTAATTGCCTTTTACTATCCTGTATCCCTGAATTTTTGTTCAGCTCTAAAAATAGAAGTAGTGAAATCCTTCCAAGACCTTCCCGAAACAACACATTTGAGACCACATAAAAGTATTTTATTAAGACATCTGTAGCCTGATTTCTTTTCAAGCGTGAGATGAAGAGTTCAAAGTCATATCTACTGAGAACAACCTTCTTCAGATGCCCACGTCAACACAAACCGCAGCCACGCGTCCCGGCGTGTCCAAGAGATGGCTCGGGTCATGGGTGGCTGTTCCCCAGCAGAGTTAATCTGCTCTGGACAGTCTCTTGACAGGGACGCGCTTGTAGGTAAAGATCGGGCAGGTCTGTCCCAATTAGTGACTGAAAATTGGTAGCATTTACCCAGATGTTTCTGCATTCAATGCACAAAAATAAGTCAGTTGATTACTTTCCCTTTGCAAGCGTATCCTGCAGGGAGTCTCAATTCTGTTTTTATTTTTAAATGGCTCCAGCAGAAAGATCCAAAGTAATTAAGCTTATTACTGAAAGCATTGGTGTATGATGTGAAAAAAATATTAATCCCTTATTTCAAAACAAGAAGCAGGGAAGTACTTGCTAAGTACACCAAGGAAACTAGAAATCTGTCTAATTATTTTTGACCTCTAACGCAGTAACCAGTGGAACAACTTATTCAAACTCAAAGGAAAAGAAAAAAAAAAAAAGACAAATGGTCTGAGGAAAAAAAGAAATTGCTCAGTTTCAGGTTTTTATTCCAATTATGACAGCTCAATTTTATTGCGATTTGAGAGTCTTTTAGGAATATTGGATACCACATGATTTAATTTGTTAAAGTTTCCAAACTTAATTTCAGTTTATTTTGGGGAGTTAATCTTAGATCTTTGATGCAAAGTAGGTTTGTTTATAGTTTCATCTATGTATAGATTTAAGAAGTTTTTTTTTTTTTAGCTCACAAATTTTTAAAAACTTGCAAAGGTAGGAACTGGGCTAAAGAGAAGAATAGTTACTTAGTTAGGATTGATCAAGTTTAAGTTTATTTAATTTTGAATGGTCCGTAGCTCTTATGAAAGGTAGATGATAGTCATAATTTTGTCTCCTTATAGCAAAACCAAGGACTCTGCATCCAATGTACTGCCATAATAATTCTGTATAACAAATACACACAAGCATAAAAATCTCAGGAGCGTGTGCTAATGTGTTTGGGATTAGCTTTGTGTGTTGGCTAGGAGGGTTGCTATCATCACTGGTCTCACTCATGTGTCTAGGAGTCAGTCGGCTATTGTTGATATAGGCTGGCCTTGGCTGGCTGATTGAGGTGAGTAGGGCTCATTCCACACAACTTGTCCTCCAGTGGCCGAGGCTGGGCATGTTTGCATGTTACTGTAACACATGGTTCCTGACTCATGATGGTTTGACAAAATTTTTTTAACTTAATGGTGGTGCAAACACAATATGCATTCAGTAGACACTGTACTTCAAGTACCTATACAACAATTCTGTTTTTCAATTTTAGTACAGTATTCAATAAATTACATGAGATATTAAACACTTTATCATAAAATAAGCTTTGTGTTAGATGATATTACCCAAATGTAGGCTAATGCAAATGTTCTGAGCATGTTACAGATAGGCTAGGCTAAGCTATGATGTTCAGTAGGTTAGGTAGACTAAATGCATTTTCTACTTACGATATATTCAACTTATGATGGGTTTATTGGGACGTAACTCCACTGGAAGTTGAAGAGCACCTGTATTGACAAAAGAAATTAAGTGGAAATATGCAAAGGTGCTTGAGGCCTAGGCTGGAGAAGGGCATGTTATCACTTCCACTGAATTCTGCTGACTAAATGCTTCTCAAGGCCAGCACAGGTTCACGGATGGGGAGTAGACCCTGCTTCTTTACTGAGAATTGCTGCAAAGTTACATGATAAAGAGTATGAAGGAAAAAGAGGAGTGAGGAATTGGGTCATTAATGTAATCAATTTATACTGCCTGCTATTAAAGGGTTAGGGCCAGGCAGATATCCAACGTTGAGCCAGTGTGAGGCGCTGGAGGAGTGACATGGCCCTGGGAGGTGGGGAGGCTAGTTTCCAGGGCCTCCAGCTTGGTGTGGGCTTCAAAAATGACATGTTAATTTCTTCGTATTAGAATATTCTCCTCATGGATTCATATCAATTTTGACATTGGTTGAGAGATAGACTTTTCCTCAATAATTTTTGCGTTTCTAGAGAAAAAAAGAGTCCACAATTGCAATTGTTGTTTGCTGTTTGATTTTGTTTTCACGCACTTTCATTTTAGTTTTATGACTACCAATATCAAAACCTGAAAGTGGCCTGGGCCCCTGGGCCCTGTGAGTGAGCCTGATTAAGGCAGACCTGTAGAAAACTGACGGGTGTCGCTGAAACAGAAAGCGTGAGTGCAGGGGAAGCGTGGCCGCCACTTGGCACAGATCCCTGCATTGGTTTAGCTGGGGGAGGATGGAACACCAGACAGGCACAGTGGGAGCCGGGATAATGTGGCCATTAAAGTCTCCAGGTTTAAAGTCCAGCTCTATTTATTGCTCACTAGCTGGGGTGACCTTGGCCAACTTTCCTAACCTCTCTGTGCCTCAGTTTCATCATCTTTCAAATGGGAATAAAGATAGTTTCTACCTTATAAGATTGGTAGGAAATTAGTGCAATGATAATAAAGCTTTTAACATAGGCTTGGTGCATAATGAGCAACAGTAGGGGTAAAAGGAGAAACTTCCCCTTCACCCTCTGAAAGTTTGCTGAAAAATCAATTCACAAAAGGCAGCTTCATTGGAGAAAAAGCACACAGATTTATTTGGTCACAGTTTCACATGACATGGGAGCCTTCAGAATGAAGACTCAACCCCAGTGGGGTGCAGAAGCTTATACACCACCATGAGGCTACAGAAAGAATGGGGGCTTGGAACAGGTTACGGGAGGGGGAGAAGAGAAATTCTGTTGAGGGGCAAGAGATGAGAACTGGGGAGAATTCAATGGGCTTAAAGAATATACAGTGGTCTGGGCCTGCAGAACAGATGACGGTTTGTGACAAAAGTCTGTCCAGGTGTGTTGACAGACTTTGGTCTTCTTTCCTGTGATATGGGTTCAGTTAATGAAAACTCAGGGAAAGGACCAGAGGTCATCATTTTCTTCTTTGGTAGGTCCGGACTTTAGGTACATAAAGGAACTTCAGAGAGCAACTTCATCCTGTGCTTTGGGAGAAACGGTGGTGCAGGGATGGTCAGAGAGATCTTGAGACCTTTGTTTTAGTTCTAAATGTATTGTACAAAGTGCCGTATTATGGGGTATTGATTTCCGAGCCCCAACACAAGATTTCTATTATTATTTAGCTATCAGTTAAATTTCGTTGTTGTTGGCTTGGGGTGGGGGAGGGCAAGAGGGAAGCCTGTAGGCTCTGTGAGCAGTGCGTGCCTTTGCTGGAAGCGCTGCACACAGCCTAGAGGGTGGAAGGCTAAACTGCCCAACATCAGTGCGACCCAAGGCTGCCCGTTTATACTTGCCCACTGCTTCATGGCAAAATTGTGTCCTTCTCATTTTTTTCTTAGTAATTATTTTAAATTGAAAATTGGATCTTCCCATAAATAAGAGTTCAAGCAATCACAGAAACTATATTAAATAAAGAACAAATAATCAATTTACAAGCATTCCTCAGATAGTAATTAGTTGCAACCATTTGCTATAATGTAAAATGCATTAGTTTTCAAGAGTACCAAAATTAATTGTATTCGAAATTAGTTTCCATCTTAGGTTGTCAATTAACTTTGTTTCCTACAAATCTTTTGTGGTTAAAGACATTTTAATGCTGTTACGAAATAGCAGGATCACTGTTCCATTATTCTTTCATTAATAATCATATTTTTTAATTACTGAGATTGTCTCCCTGCGGAAGAAACTGATTGCTCCCGAATTATAAATGTCTACAATAGTCACCTCCCCCATGCACAGGCCAGTTAGAGAGATGCATTTTCCACTAAGTTCTATAATACGAATGTTTCCCAGGGCAACAGCAGAGATGAACTGTGATGAGAAGCAGAGAGTTTCTAGATAAGTGGGCTGAAAGGCTAAGCAAGATGGGATGGATTTTTATTGTAAAATTTGATATTGCTAGGTAAGATAAATGCGTAAATGGTTCTTTTAACATCTGTCTTACGGGAACATGCTGGGCACATCTTGTTCTGGACAACCTCTGCTTGAGTCCCCTTGCCTTGGCCTCCCATCTGCTTCCCTCCTTGGGAGGCCTCCTCCTTGCAGGGAATGTGCTTTGCAAATAAAAACCAACTGATCCAGAGCTGAGACCCCAACCTCCTCCTCCACTGGGTTCTCACACTCCGGGCCGCTATTCTCCCATCCTAGTCATCCCAGAGCCAGGTCCCAGACTAGGGACAGTCCCTACTCCTCAGAGCCCACCACAATTATTCAAACTACCCAAACCCAAACCTGCCTACCCCGCCTCACCCATCCTTCCTGTGGAAACCACACTGAAGGCCTTTGCCCAGTTTCTTCTGTCTCCCGACCAACCTTTGCACTTCCCTGTGTGACCCTCATGCTGTGACATACCTCTTGGGATCTCTGAGTATAACAGTCATTTTTTCAATGGTGGGCATCCTGCGATTGGTTGTCCTTACTATACCTAAAAAATAATACAACTAAATTAAAACAAGAAAGGAGCTGAGTCTGGCAAGATCTGTTCCCGAGGGCTTCTGCCATGTGCCATGGAGCTTCCAGGAAGTTCGGGCTGGCAAGAGTGGCCTACTGCGTGGATTATCCACAAGGCATGTTTACTAAACTGGTCTTAAAAACTTCCTGGCCACATTGTAAATGCCACCTAAACTCCAAAAATTGTCCTAAAACACCAGGAAAAGGAGCAAGTGGCAAAGTGATCATTATGCCTGGAAAGGAGGTAGCTGGGGCCTAACACTTCACATACACCAAGATATTTACCTGATTATGTGTTTTTCTTCCATCCAGGTTGTATTTCATAAATTTTAAATTTTATATATTTTGTAAATAGTTTATATTTTACAAATTGCTGTGTTTAAAATTACCTATGTGTGTCTGGTTTCAGCTCTAGCATGTAAAGAGATTGGAAGTCTCATCCTCACAAAAACACAAAGATGAACAAACTGAAAATCAAGGACTTTTCTTTGACCCAACAGAGAATTGAGGTCACAGGACAAATTGCCACCTTTGAGACTGGAGAGATGAGTAGTGAAAAAAGAAAATAAAAATCTCAGTGCTACCCTGCCAACTCCTTATGCAAAAGGGAAAGTAAGAGCCTCAGTCACCTGTGAAGAACTGGCCCCAGAGATCATTAAGGAAATTTCCTTGCTTTCTTCTCATAAGCAAGGACATGAAAATTGTAACTTGAGGTCCACAGGCTATGTCTGGCTCCTAAAACTAAAGCGTGTTGATCCTACACTAATAATGAATTACAAGTTTATCTTCACAGGTGCAGAACAGAGACAAGATCAGACATTCTTCCACCTACCCTGGGAGTTCATAATTGATGCTTCCTTCACTCTCTTTTTCTCTTCTAACATTCACCTCATGTTATGTAAAATGTAGATTTTCCTGGGTCTCAGAAGAATGTAACCATTTTGTCTCACTACCCCCACCTCTCTGCCCTTTTTCCCTCCCTTCTATATGCCTTTAAATAGCTGAAACTGCCAAATTCCTCTTCAGGAAAAGTAGCCACAGATCTGTCTGTGGTTCATGTTTTTCCCGGGCATGTCCTCAGCTTTGACTTAATAAACCTCCATTGATTGAGAATTTTGCCTCAGTCACTTATTTTGGGTCAATGGTATAGACAGAGGATCACAGCTGAGGTCAGCTAAGCCCAAGCAGAACCCACTGGAGCGGGTAATGGGTGGGAATTGGCAAATTACCAAAGGCTGAGCACAGACTAGCTGGAGAGTTAAAAACACCTGGGGGCAGTAGTCTTTGTGCCCCCCCCCCCCCATTGGTTTAACCTATAGGAGCCCCACTGGATTCTTGCCATGAAAAGCAGGGAAAAAAATCTCCTCTTGCTTTAGGCAGGGGGAGGGAAAAGCAGCCCTTTGAAATGAACCCAGACATTATCCAAAACAAAGGCCTGTTCTCAAGGGAAATCACTTTACCAGAGCCTTATCTTACCTGGAGGAAGGGCAATTTAGATAATACCAGGGCTTTAATAGACCCCCTATCTCACTTTAGTGGATAAAAAATAAAGGCTAAGAAATGTTTCTGAAAGTCAGAGCTCAGGGACTGCAGGTCCACTAAAAAAATGAAATTAAGTCCTAAGATTGTAGAATGTTTTTCCCCACCAACATCTTACCACCACCTCAGCAGGGCTCTAGGATAATAACAATGGATTACAACTGAGGGAGTTGCAAGATAAAGACTATTAAGAACAAGATCTTAGGGAAACCAAAGATAACACAGGAGGAAAAAAAAAAAAACCCACCAAGAAAACTAAAGGAAAAAGCCTCTGGCACCTACAGCTAAGGTGAACACTAAAGGCAGCCCAGTTCCTAGGGAGATTAACATAAAACTTCACACTAAAAGCCTGATTACCTCAGTTCCTATTCCCAAATACATCACATTCAGCTTTGAACCAAAAAATTATTAATACACGACATGCTAAAAGGCAAACAAAATAAAACAGAACAAAACAAAGAAACACAAAAAACCAAAACACAGTCTGAAAACACGAATCAAGCATTAGAACCAGATCAAATATGATACCTATTTTGGGATTATCATGGTACTGTGAAAAAATGAATAATGTCTTTGATGTGTTCATCAATAAACGGGACAGAACTGAGGAAAGAATGAATTATTGAAGATATATTAACAGAACTGCCAAAAATGAAATGAAAAGACAAAAAAGAATGGAAAAAATGAAATGGAATATCCCCAAACTGGGATAATTATAAAAGGTGCAACATATATGTACTGGGAATACCAGAAGGAAAGAGAGTAAGGAGCAGAAGAAATATTTGCAGAAATAATGCTCAAGAATTTTCCAAATTAATGATAGGCACCAAATTATAGATTCAGGAAGCTCAGAGAACAACAAGCAGGATAAATACTGCCCCAAAATCTATAACTGAGCATATCTGGTTCAAACATCAGAAAACCAAAGACAAAGAGAAAATCTTGAAAGGGGGTGGTGCTGGGAGCTCATCTATAAATGAACAATGATAAGAATTATATCAGACTGCTCATTAGAAAGCATGCGAGCAATGTTTATGGGGCAAAATGATATATCCTTAAAATTCTCTAGCAAGCAATCTAGTACAAAAATCAAACAAACAAAACAAAACAGAAAAAACAAGTGAGTGTGATAGATGATGCAAGATTAGCAAAATATTGGTAATTGTTGAAGCTGGAACATGGGTGCATAGGAGAATCATTATACTATTCTACCCTTTTGTTTACTTGAAATATCTATGATAACTTTTTCTAAAAAGTCATCTAGAAAGAGAAAGAAAAGGATTGTTACTGTGATGTTTCCTATTAACAGACTTTTTATAAAAGTTTTCAAGTTAGTTATTCTTTACAGATTGCTTGTAGGTATTTCCTGTCTATCCAGTCGAGTTCCTACACAATCTCATGTTAGGACCGGGCCTGAGAGAACAATGAAGGCAACCAATGGGGCTGACAGTTTGGAAATGTCTGGGGTGGAAGGACCAAGAGCTAGTGTCTCCTCTGAGCAAGGAAGCTTTCTCCTTCCTTTCAAAGGCACACAATCGGGGCAGACTATTCACTAAACTACTGGGTTAAATTCAATTCCCGGGGAGATAGAACATTCTAGAATATCCTCAAATAAAAACTGAAGTACTTAATGGCAAGGGCAAATCATAAGCAGCATATAGCCGAGCAGAAATCACATACAGTTAAATGGCTGGGAAAACACATTTACTCAAATGGCGATGCAATTTGGAGTTGTGTCTTAAGTGTTATACTGTGAAATTTCAATTAGGAGCTAAGTGCTGTGAAATGGGCTGTGCCCAAGGACTTTGGCCAGCCGTTAGCTGTGCACTACAGTTTTCCAAGACAGAGGGAGAGATCAGGATGAACATTGGTGTTTTGTTTGGATCATATTTTGAATGTTTTGATGCCTTTCAGAGGTGCATGTGTTTCCTATCAAGGAGGATGAGGTTGGTGCACCTATTCATAAACATGGTGCACGACAGATACAGGACATCGTGTAAAGTGTCACACTGGGAGTAAAATAAGAAGTGAGGAAGTTACCAGCAACTTGGCACAGTCGAGTTCCCTTAATGGGAAGAAAAGAAAAAGACTTCATTATGGTCCCTTCCGGTGGGTTTATCATTTGAAACACAAACACTGGAAATGCAAAGGGAAAGCCAGTTGGTAGAGCACGATGTTTCACTGCAGACAGCAGCGCTCCTAAGAGCAGCCACTCCAGAACTGAGTGTAATAAGAGGTAACACCATTAAATGTGTCTTTGGCTCCATCTCTGGGAGAGCCAGAGGGGAGAGAGTGGTTTTGTTTCCATGGCCTCCCTGAGCCGTGGCACAGGGAGGTTGGAATGGCTATCCACTGAGCACTTGCTAAGACCTGCTGTGTGTACATTGTACTAATGAGGTGGAGGATTCCGAGGCAGGACAGCCTTTATTTACGGCATTTGGTCCATGGTGACAGCAACAGCTGGGAGAAGCAATGACATTTACTACTGGAACAGCATCTAGGATACACATGCCTGATTTCCTCTTGTTATACACCACAAAACAGCAATTTGAAAAGATGCTGCCCAACCTCTTTCAAGACACATGCAGTACCTACATCTGAAGACAGCACTCAGTCTGTGGATCTTAGGTTTCCACTTCCTGCTCTCTCTTCTCTGGTCGCCCTGGAAAGCCGGCTGCACAGGAGCCCCGGGACTTCCTTCACCCTCACCAGGACATCCTTTCCACCTCTCTCTCCCACGTGGGAGGACACCTTTCCTGGATTCCACGTCCTGTGTGTTTCTTAATTTGCTCCACTCTGGCAGAGTGCCTCCTCCCATTGCTTTCTGCGAATGGCGAGTGAAGGAAGACTCCAGTCCACGGAACCCAGAGGTGAAAATGCATTTATTTGTGCAACCCAGACGGAGCCCATCAATCCTGCCTCCCTGGCGGTCACTATGGATGAACGGTCTGTGTTCCTCACCAACGCCAACCCCCCACTTGTGGACTCTCTATCCTGGAACTCTGACAGGAAAATCAAGGTGGAATTCCATGCCAAGGTTGGGTTACAAAAGCTGAGGGAAGAAAGAAAAACCTCTGGATTTGAACCAGGGACCGCTTGACTTGCAGCCAAATGCCTTACCCTTGAGCTACACCCCCATATGCACCAGCTTTCTTGAATAAACACCTTTTACCTGTGAAAAAAAAAAAAATTCACCAGTTCTCCGAGTTGGTGAATTTAGTCACGATTACAGATCTGTCTCTCTGGCTTCAGGATTCCAAAATGGGATTGTAGGAAAGGAGTTAATTTTTCCAGCTAATGTTGAGACCATTAAAATCATCTTGCTGGGGAAATCAGGGAAGGTTGTCAAATACTGCTAAGGCAGTCTTCCACCAGCACACCAGGGCCCAGCTTCAATCTGCTCCCAGGGTCCATGCAGAACACCAGTGTAGTCGGCATTTCTGGCCAGGCTTTAGAGAGCATTGGTAAGGAAAAAACAATGAACACATTCCTAGTCTTATAAGGAAAGAGCATGGTGTACAGAGAAATGTGGGATTTGGAATTCGAATTTTCAGAGTTCAAATCCAATTCTGTGGCTCAAGAGCTGTGTGTCCTTGTGCAAATGACTTAGTCACTCTTAGCTTTAGTTTTGTAATGGGAAAAATGAGAATTAACTTATTAAACCCAAAAGAAATGAAATTCAATAATAAATACTAGGTCCTTTCTAAGGGAATACTTACGAAGATGACAGATATTGTAGGATCGTGAAACAGTAATGCCATTTACTACGTGATAGCAACAAGAATGAGGGACAGTGGAGTGAGGATAGCTCAGGTAGGTTTTCCAGGCGATGAGTGTGTGTTTCCGGGGTGACCGAGGCATGGAATGAATGAGGTGGCATGCAGCAGGTCTGTAGGGGGACGTTGGGGTGGCTAGTGGAGGCTGGTATCTCATTGTGACTGTCACCAAGCTGTGTGGCTTTTGAGAGGGACTTAACTTCCCATTCTTTGGCTTCCTCACACAATATTAATTAAGAGTTTTAAATTTCTGCCCTTAATATTTAATTCTGTTACATTAACACAGTTAGTTCATGTATCAAGAACATAAAAAGGTGGCCTGGGAAGTCCTCCTTCTGCCAATGGTCCCATCTCCACACTCCACTAATTGTTATCCTTCCAGAGGTGCTTCTTTTCTTTTGTTTTTTTGTGCTTGTGTTCGTTTTTTTTGCATTGACAAGCCACATATTCTTTATTTTCTCCCTTTCTTATTTAAGGGTTGCATAGAGCACACGCTGTTCTACAACTTGCTTTTTTCACTTAACATCTTGTGTGAGAATATTTTAGAGTGAGTTGTCAAAAGCTGATCTCAGAACCCCCTCTACAGAGATTTAATTATGAAATGATCTAAAAGTTCTCC
>JAQIFY010005138.1:0-11272 GCA_028533085.1 Varecia variegata | reverse complement strand
AATATAATCCAATTTCAACCCCTCAGAATGCATTATTATTATCAAAAGGCATTTGGTTAATTTAATATCATTATAAACACAAAATGTAGATTAATTTAAACCTGATTAAAGTGAGATCTTTTGGGATTTTTCTCAATTCTCTGTTAGGCAAAATTGCATAGAGCGTTATTTGGGTTTTCCTGGATTTTTTTCATTTTACAGCATAAAAACAACCGAGTTAAATTTTTGGAGTGCCAAAAGGATAAAGGAAAGAAAATATATTTTGGCTTCTTTCATGTTGTGAGCTTCCTAGGGCTGTGAAACAAAACCTGAATGGCTTAAAACAACAGAAATTTATCATCTCGGTTCTGGAGGCTGTAAGTCCAAAGTCAAGGTGTTGGCAGGGCCAAGTCCCTCTGAAGGTGCTGGGGAAGGAGACCGTCCACAGCTCCCTGCGTCCTGACAGCCTCGGGCACTCCTTGACTTGGAAAGTCGCTCTAATCCCTCTCCTCTCAACCCTGTCTTCCCGACAGCTTCCCTCTGGGCCTGTCTGTCTTTGTGTCCAAATGTTCCCTTTTTATAAGAACGCCAGCCACATTGAACTAGAGCTCACCCTGCTGACATCATTTTAACCCTGATCTCTGTAAAGACCCTCTTTCCAAGTCAGATCACATTCTTTGGTGCTAGCAGTTAGGGCTTCAACATTTGGGAGTTGAGAAAGACACAGTCCCCTAACAGGGATATTAATGTTTTTGTAACCTTTGAGATGACTTTTTTCAGCGATGGGCACTTGTGTGTACACTCAAGTTCAAAAGATATGTTTTTAACTTTGCTTTTCCTTTAAGAAGAGTGAGAACTTCTATTTGAAAGAGTGGTCTTGGCCGGGTGCGGTGGCTCACGCCTGTAATCCTAGCACTCTGGGAGGTCAAGGCAGGTGGATCGCTCGAGGTCAGGAGTTCGAGACCAGCCTGAGCAAGAGCGAGACCCCGTCTCTACTAAAAATAGAAAGAAATTATCTGGCCAACTAAAATATATATAGAAAAAATTAGCCGGGCATGGTGGCACTTGCCTGTAGTCCCAGCTACTCGGGAGGCTGAGGCAGGAGGATCGCTTAAGCCCAGGAGTTTGAGGTTGCTGTGAGTTAGACTGACGCCACGGCACTCACTCTAGCCCGGGCAACAGAGTGAGACTCTGTCTCAAAAAAAAATAAATAAATAAAAAGAAAGAGTGGTCTTTAGGGAACTTATTCAACAAATACCTATTTAGCATCACTTTGGGTTCGGTACTGTACTGTCCTGGGCACTACAAATGAATGAAACACAGTCCCCACTGCAAAGGTGCTCATAGTCTAACGGGTGAAATGAATAGGAAAACAATGAAAACGCAACTGAGAAGCTCTGTACTGTGCCAGAGACCCAAGGAGGTGTGCAAGATCCTACAGAATGCCTCAAACAACACTGTCTACCTGGGGGTTGAATCCGGGAAGGTTTCACCTAAGGAATTACAGCTGGGCCGGGTCAGGGCAAGAGAAGGGCAGAGCAGGCCTGGGACACAGCGTGTGCACAGACACGGAGCCGGTGGCCACTGCTCACAGGAAGCTTGGGCAGCAGAGTAGGGCGTGAGTGAGAGCAGGTAGAGGCCAAATTGTCAAGTAGTGGACGGACAGCCCCGCTAAGGGGTTGTGATGAGCTGCTGAATTTTTTAATCAAGGGAGTAACATTATTGGATTAGTTTTAGAAGGTCAGTCTGACAGTACCACTGTACAGAGTAGATTTTATTTTCCCCCTAGATTTAAAGGTCATTTCCTGTCCTCATTTTACTAATCTGTGATTTCACCAGAGTTGACCGCTTCCTTCTTTTTGAAATATTTTCCTCTCTTGGTCTCTGCCATTCCAGGTCCTGGTCTCCCTCGTTCGTGGCTTCTCGTGCTTTGCTGACTCTTCTCCAAGTCTCAGGGCTCCGGCCAGAGAGACTCAAGGCTGAGATCTTCTCCCTTCTCTCCCAGCCCCTGACACCCCATCCAGCCCCACAGCTTCTAATTTGTACCCCAAACCCGGCTTCTCGCTTGAGACCCCAACTTGCCCATCTAACTGCTGAATCCATACCTGAGACCCTCTAGGCACCTCAGACCCAATATTTTAAATCTGTGATTTAAATATTTATAAATATTTATTTATTTAAAATAATTTACATAGTAAATGAGTGATTTAACTATTTTAAATCACCCCCAAATCTTCCTCATCTCACTAAATGGCCCCATATTCATCCAGGCAATTACTTAAATCCCAGAGTTAAGATTTGTCTTTAATTCTTCCATTTCCCTCGCCTCCCACATACAAATCCGTCTCTGGGTCTTCCTGGTCCCACAACCAAAATATATCTTTAATCCATCCATTTCTCTCCACCTCCACTACCATCACCTTAGGCTGGGCCCCAATTGTCTAATACCTATACCATTGCAATGGTCTCCTAACTGGTCCCCACACACACTCATCTGATCTGTTCTGCACCCAACAACGTTAATTATCTTATTGGAATTTTAACCAGATATATTATTCAGTGTGGAACCCAAACTTCTTACTATGCCTTGGAAGACCTTCTGTGATCTGTTTCCTACCTATATCTTTAATCTTACCCTTCTACTCACTGGCCTTCATTCTGTTCCTTGAACACACCCACGCCTTTCCTGCCTCAGGGTCTCTGCACTTGCTGTTCCTGCTGTCTAGAAGCCTCTCCCCATATTCTTTGCATAGCAATTCCTTTCTCATCCTTCAGGACTCAGTTCACACATCACCTTCTCATAGATGCCTTCCTGGTCTATCCTACCTAAAAGAGACCTTCACCCTTATTACTCTGTATCTTGTCACCTTGTTTATTTCCATCAGAGCACTTATCAGAATATGAAAGTAAGCTTGTCTATTTATTTGTTAATATTTTGTTTCTTCCTTCTGTCTCCAAACACCACTCACTCCTCCCACCCCACCAGTTAGGAGCCTGTTTACACTTTTTGTTACACAACATGGTATTCCAGGGAGATTTCTGAATATGCACCATCCATCAGGTGCCTTGCTGCTCTAGGCACCCCAACAATCCTATGGGGGTGCAATTATTATCCCGATGTTACCAGTGAGGAAACTGTCTTAGAGAGGATTAGATGACTTGCCCAAGGCCACAGAGCCACCAAGTAGTGATGGGCAGGGTTTGGGCCCACATCTGCCTGGCTCCAAAGGGCTTTCTCTTCCTACCATGCTGGATGGCTCAACCCCTGGCCCTTAGAGGAGGGGAAGGAACACAGAAACAACATCACTTACAATGCTCCTTCTTTTCTTCTTTGATTTGACTGATGTTAAACATCAATCCTCAGACAGTTTGATGGACAAATATTCCCCGGCCCACCATCCTTTTGTTTGGGAAACCGCCCTGTCCTATGCCATAGGAATCCGGCTTAGCTGTAGGGTGCAGGGGTGTGGACACCGCCCCTCCCGCTTCCCACCTTACGGGTGCACTGGTGGCCTGGGCTGCCCTGGCAGGTCACTTCTTCCCTCCCCAGGACTCCACGATGGGTTCAGGAACAGGCGAGTGATCTGCGTCTGGCCAGTCAGCTCTGGGGACAGTCTCTCTTCTGGGATCATCGTTCATGAGCACCACAGCAGTCATGGGCTGCAGGTGAGCTTCTTAGTCACATAGAACCTGCTGGAAAAGGAAGCCAAATAGAAGACAGCAAAGCTGAGGTAGGGATGGAGAGAGAGACAGAAACAGAGACCGAATACCGCAGTGTCAACACTAGCCATTTGTTTATTTGATTATCTCGTTAACATCTATCTCCTCACTCAACTCTCCTGCCTCGCGCAAGAGTAAGAATTATGTCTTGCTTTGTTCCTCACTGTCCCCTCAGTGCCCCAGGCAGTGCCTGTCACGAAGTAAGTGCTCCACGTATATACAGATAAGAGTATTATTTCTACCAGTGGCGTCTGAGTTCACAAGATAATGATAATATTCAAGAGAAATCCTTTCTATCTCTGGCTTTTGGAATGAGCTGCCTGGGTATATGGGTCTTGATTAAAATTGGAGGAGACTTAGTTAATCTTAGAGTCTTATTCAACCTTATGACAAATTTTTTTTTTAAATTAGGTTACAATGAGTATGGATTGAAACTGGGCAGGGATGATGCATTCTGGCCCCGTTCTTTACAAATGTGTGTGATGTCTGAGGCACCATCATTTAATTTGGCTCTAATATGTCTTTAAGCACCGTGTCAGGTCAGGACCTGATTCATCACTCACTCGGAGGCTAAAAATAGAGAGTGAGCCAAGAGGTTAACATCATTTAGCAAGGAGCATTGTCTCCGAGGGACAGACATAAATCAGAGGAAGCGCGTCACTCACTGCCATCCAGAGGCCGGGCACACCGGGCGCTTGGCAATTGTTTCGGAATGAATTGACACTTGAGCCGCAGTGTCGTCATTCGGGTGGGAGAGGCAGTTTGAGAGGCTTTTTAGATGTGATGACTGAAAAATCTTCTTCCAGCCTGCCACTGCCAATCAGTCCTTGTGAACCAGCAATGGTCCCTGATTGCCGCTGCTTCCGTCTGGTTTCCAGGGGAGCAATTTAAACAGTGGGATGAACTGTAGGAAAGAAAGAAAATTTGAAATTTCCCTTACTTTTTTTTTTTTTTTTTGAAAAACCACTTATCATGCATTGTGTTCCAGCCTCTCTCTTGGTAAGATAGCAATTGTTTATGTCTCTGCCACCCCCACCCCACAGAGTCTGCCAAGGCCTTAGAGAGCCTCAGAGGAAGGGCAGTAAGAAAACAAAGGCTACGACTTCTTAGTGTTGGCCAAAAAGAAGGTGGTGCTGACCTCTGGTGTCTCAAATTCAGGGAGCAGAATGAATGAAACAGCAGTTCTGCTCCCTTTGGGGCAGGCAAAGTGCAGGACTAGAGTTATAGATGGGAGAAGGAAACAAACATCTACAGAACATATCACTTTGTGCTGATATTAAGTATTATCTGCTGCTGTAGTCAGTCCGGGCTGTTCTAACAGAGTCCCGCAGGCCGCATGGCTTATAAACAACAGAAATTTATTTCTCATGGTTCTGGGGGCTGGAAGTCCAAGATCAGGGTCCCAATATGAGCAGGTCCTGGTGAGGGTCCTCTTCTGGGTTGCAGATTGCTAACTTCTTGTTATAGCCTCACATGGCAGAGAGGGGGCTAGAGCTCTCTGGGGCCTCTTGTATCAGGGCTCCATCCTCATGACCTTATCACCTCCCAAAGGCCCCATCTCCTAATGCCATCATATTGGGGTTAGTATTTCAACATATGAATTCTGGGGGGGACACAAACATTCAATCCATAACACCTATTTACCTAATAGGTATTACCCTGGTATATGGTGTTACCTTCATAAATTGACGTTAACCCATTCAACAGATGAGTAAATTGACTCTCAAGGAAGCTAAGTAACTCCTGAACCAGTAAGTGGAAGAGGCAGGATTCATTCTCCCAGATGGCCTCCAAAGTCCCAATGTCTTTCCTCTTATCATATGACCATGCTACCCACGTGCACCTTCGAGACATAAACCTGGAAGCGAGCCTTGCGTCAGTACAACGATGGCTCGAGGCCTGTTCCAAGGGCCCCTGTTTTAGGTAGGAAGGGGCACCTGCCAGGAACCTCCCACTGCTCTGCAGAGGTGAGACGGCTCAATTTCATGGGCACTAAAGTTGGGAAAGGATCCAGATCTCATCTTTTGTGCCCTCTGAGCTTCCTTTCATGGATGCTTCCCTTCCCCTGATCACCCACTCGCTTGGGCTTCACTCTGGCTGCCTCTCCACTTTGGCTCTGTCCCTCGCTTCCTCCTAACCTCCATCCCCTTCTCCTATAAAATTTACTCACCTGGACCTCCTCTCTTCTGGCCTTGGGAAGTCCTTAGCTTGCTTATGTCCTCAACAAGCTAATTCATGCAAAAGCATTAATGGGGAAAATGTATAACACTTTTCTTGGAACTATGGGCAGTGTTCAGCCATCTTGGACACCAATAAGAGGTCTTTGGACAACGTTCTGTCTCATTCAGTGGGTCCTGGCAGGAGCCTTCAATCCTTTCTCGCCAGGGGATTGGTGGAAACCAGAGGTAGTTACATGAAACGTTTCTGTTCCCATCCTGTGGAAATGTTCTCACCAGGTTCTGTCTTGGGAATCTTCTGTTTCCCGTGGCATTCGAGGTTTACTGCCCATTCTGCAGCGAATGCCTTCGTCATTGTGCCTAGGACTTTATTGTAATGACCCAGCATGATCTGGGCTCTGCCTGTGACGGTTCCAAGTTTACCTCTCAGTAGAATCAGTATCGTCTGTATTGCCAGAGATTCACCATGTCTTCCAGCTGCCCTGGGCTCTGCAGAGACCGGCACCCTCGACCCAAGGATGGCCATTCTCCCTGAGGCCCACGCGCCCAGGCCTCCAAACACAGAGCGATGTGCTGGCAGAAGCGGTTTTGCATTTTCTGTTTTTTAAAGTTTTTATAAAATATACATAATATTTACCATTTTAACCCTTTTTAAGTGTACAATTCAGTAGCCTTAAGCGTACTCACAATGTTGTACAACTATCACCACTATTCATTTCCAGAACTTTCTCATCATCCCAAACTGAAACATTGTGCCCATTAACCAACTCTTCATCCTCTCTCCCCCTAACCCTTGGTAACCGCTGTTGTATGTTCTATCTCTATGAATTTGCCTATTCTAGGTATGAATGTGATATAGTCATATACTATATTGATATTTAATCTGTTTTATGAATATATTTAATATATTATATGAATATAAGTGAAATCATATGATATGTGTCTGCCTTATTTCACTTAGCATAATGTTTTCAAGGTTTATCCAAGGTGCAGCATGTATCAGAATTTCTTTCCTGTTTAGGGTGGAATAACATTCAATTGTCTGGATATACCATATTTGGTTTATCCATTCATTTGTTGACAGACACTTGAGTCGTTTCCACCTTTTGGTTATTGTGAATAATGCTGCTGTGAATATTGGTGTACAAGTATTTGTTTCAGTTCCTGCTTCCAATTTTTGGGGTATATACCTAGGAGTGAAATTGCAGCATCATATAATAATTCTATGTTTAACTTTTTGAGAAACCACCAAACTATTTTCCACGCCAGTGGTACCGTTCTGTATTCCTAGCAGCCATACACGAGTCCCAACTCTGGTTTGTCTGTTTGTTCTGACTTTGATTAGGAAAAGAACCACTCCTCATTGCACAGAAATCATGCCATACTGAGTTCCCCTCTTGGCTTATCATCTACCTATTAATTCCTTCAACCAATATTTATCAAACACCTACAAGGTGCCAGGTATTGTACTAAGAACTAGACACTGGTGGATAAAATAGACACGGTTCCTGCGCTCATAGTGCTTACCATTTAGTTAAAGAGATAAGAAAGAAAACAAAATATACATTGTAAATTGTGGTATGTTATCTAGAGAAATGAACAGGGACAGCAGTAAAAATAATTATAACCGTGCAATTTTACCATTTGCTGTTTCAGGAAGCAGTATCGTGTAGGAGGTGAAGATGTGGCAGCTTTGAGGCCTGATTGGATTAATCCTAGCTTTTCCATCCCCTAACTGACCTTGGACAAATGACTTAAATCTCCCTACTCAGTTCTCTAAACTATAAAATGGAGATTATAATAGTACTTGCCTCAAAGGGTTATTGTGGAGATTACGTGATAGAATCCACGTAACGTATTTAGAACACTGCCGGACACATATTATAGTAAGTACTCAATACATTTAGTAATTTCATATCTATTCTTTGCATATCTATTCTTTCCAGACATATAATAATTCACACTTGGACTTCTCGCCAGTTATTCGTGGCATGGCCCATTGACAGCACACGACAGCTAAGCTTCTGCTGCCTGATGCTCTTGACCATAGAAATCGATCCCTTGTGATCCAGAACTCACACGGCCTCTGCTTCTCGCTACCCTGCAGTTTTCTATCAGAATCGCAGCCCGTGCCTTTCCTTCTCCTAGCCAGGACGCTGTGGTATGACAATAGAGGTTTTCCATCTAGGCATGTCTGGCTCTGCCATTTATCAGTGGGTTGTGTGATCTTGGAGAAATTACTTAACTTCTCTAAGCTTCAGTTTCCCTCTCTGGAGGGCACTGTGGGAGTTTTTGTGATGATGTATCTTAAATGCCTAGCTCAGCATCTGGGCCATGGCAGCTGATCAATCCATTGCAACTTTCTCTAGAAATATCTTAAATAAAATTGATAAGAGTTGCAATGCTGTCCTGTGAAATTATGCTTATGTATTTTAGAAAGCATTACATTGGGTGGTTAAAGAGTTAATAATTGATTAAATATGATGCCTATCATTTTTATAAAAGTTTAGCCTTAGGCCCTTGGTCAGGTTTGTCAACCCATTATAATACAGCTTTCTCAAGAGAATCAGGTGTGACATAAGGCAACATAATGCACACTTTTACAATTTGGTTTACTGCCTATGTTTATATATTTTAATAAGACTCATGGTTTTATTAAAGGATTACAGGCGTGAGCCACCGCACCCGGCCTGTTTTTTCTTTTTCCCTAAACATTTTTATACAGTAACACCTTTTCCTTTATGATTTCCCCCCCTTACTTCCGGGCTTAAAACAAATCATCCTCCTTTGAGAATGATAATATTCAATTTTCTTCCAGTCTCTTAATGCTTGCTTTTCAAATATTATTTACTCTTATTCATCTTTACTTGTTTTTATCCGTGGCTGTGGAAAAACGAAAATTCCCATTGTATTTAAATTTGAATCTGTCAGAGAAAGCATTTATTTCAAACAGGTTTAAATGGAGAAAGTTAACACCAGTGACTGGTCAGCGAGAAACTCGGTGGTAAGATTCCTCGATAGGAGACTGGTGAGGCAGTAGGTAGTGGGTTGAGTATCATGAGGCAGGTGTGTTCGTAGTCACAGCTGTAGTGGATGTACTGGCCACTGCTGGTGCACTGCCCAGTCAGTGCCTTTTACCTGGCTGGCGCACCTGTCCCCAGGTGCTGTGAGTCTGGGCTGCTAAGTTCCCAGCTTTCCTCTTCTACAGAGAAGAGGCTGCCCCCGTGCCCCAGGTGGGACCAATGTTGAGATGCAATTTATGCTCCACAGCTCCCTGTGATGTGAGATCAGGCTGAAGCTCATCTCCAGCTTGGGCCCCACCCTTGCCAAGCCCGTTTCCTCACTCTGTCCCGCTCCCGCGTGCACTCCTTGCAAATACCGCCTGCGTTCCCACCCCCGTCTCGGGCTCCGCTTCTAGGGACCATGATCCAAGACAGTAAGTAAATCTAATTTCCTACAACTAACATTCTCACACCCATACCAAACATGGTTTACAAACTTTTTTGGAGATCATAGACTCCAGGTTCAAGTTCTGTTTTAGAGAGTTTAAATAAATGCATAATAAATCATTAACTGTAGCGGAGAGTTTTTTTATCCTTAAATATTGAAACTAGTGATCAGGGTTATGAGAGATAGTAAGAATATATGTGAACTTAAGATCTTTGACACACGTAGATAATATTTCTTGTTCCCTGTTTTTCTGAGGTTTCTGGGCGTGTAAATATTCTCTAATCCCCTTTTCTCATTTTACTGGGAAGAAATACAACCTGATGACCTCGAATTCTCCATGCGCTTTTGTCAAGGAGCTTATCCTCTTTCAAGCTTTACTATAAATACTGTGTGGTATGTTACCTATAGTCTTTTAGTTTCAGTCAAAGCTGAATCAAAATTTTTACAGTGACATAAATTTTATATTCTTCAGATTGTTCCCAGCACACACTATAGAATACCTCCTTTCTCCCACAGTTATTAATATTATTTTCCAAAGGCATATTATTTGGATTCCATCATTTCATTTTCTTTCCCAAGCTTGGCCTCTATGGATCTTGGTTATTTTCTACTCAAGTCTAAAGCAGCAGAGATGGCCTTACTTGCTTGGAGCGAGAGAGTCAGGTTTCATGCTCAGAACTCACAGTTGCAAAGTCCTTCTAGCCCCAAGCAGCCGCGCAGTCTCCCGTGTTTGCGCCTCTGCGGACTCCACGCTTATGTTGGTGTCTTTGATCTGTGGACAGTAGCCCTTCCCTCGGTCCCTCGGAAATCTGTCGTGCTCTGCTGGCTTATTAAGAATGAACACTGCATGCTTTGTGTTTTGAAAATGATCTCTAACGCCCCCGGGGCTTGCTTTGGGTTCCTGTCTCTGTTCAAACAAAACAGCTGGAAGATAGTTCAATATTTATTTATTTGCTTTTTTGGTTTATATCATTTCTCTTTTCCTAAGAGCTTAAAGGTACTGTTCAAAAGCCTTAAGTAGCACCCTAGAGGTACATAAGAGGTGGGTTTGGGCACAGGGGAGAGCTGAGGAATGAAAGGGTTTGTTGAAGAAAAAAGCAATGCCACTGATTTTCTTGGGGTCTGATCTGGCCCCCTTATTTTCCAAGTGCTATTCTATTGCTCCCAGCTTAGGCCTCTCCTCCCTGCTGCTCCTCCTCTAGTGCAAAGAGAAGTGCACGGAAAAAGGATCAATTTGGGCTTTGGAGTTAGTTAGACCTCACTTTGAATCCTCCACTTCCTAGCTACTGACCTTGGTAAACTTATTAATACTTATATGCTCTTGTATCTGTGAGCGATGCATTATATAATTTGGTATCTGTTTTAGGTGAATTCATGTTAGGTAGACTTTTTCCAAAACCAGTTAGACTCAGATGAGGAGGTTATCCTAAACTTGAAGATACCCCTGAGCTTCCCTAATTATTTCGTCACCCTGGTCTATGATCCAAAAGCCCAACATTTTAGACAAAAAAATGGGACATCTGGTCACCTTATTCCAACCACAAGTCACGCTATCAAAGGCACCTGCCCCAACACTGAGCTCACAGGGTTTTTGCTAGAGTCAAATGAGGGTAGTAAATAGGTACTATTATTATTGGTATCCCCATGTTATACATGTGTAAACTGAGGCACAGCAAAGTTAAGTAACTTGCCCAAGATCACACAGCTAGTAACTGACATTGCTAGTATTTGAACCCAGGCACCACCCCCAAGAGAGCAAAATTTATAGTAAATAGTAAAAATAAAATTATGGGACTATGTCATTCTTTCTTATATTTAAGGTTAGGTTATTTTGGTTGTTTTGCATCTAGATCACTTTCTCACAATGAAAAAAATAACATATTTAGCTGAAATTTTTTTGTAATAGTTTTCAAAAAACAGTATGATAGCAGGATATGTAATCTTTT
>JAQIFY010005137.1:0-11272 GCA_028533085.1 Varecia variegata | reverse complement strand
CAGTGAGTACCATTTGGCTTTCTGCCCATGTTAGTATGGAACATCTCCCACATTTCCTCATCTTTGTTGATTAAATTTTATTTTTTGAATAGATATAATATTCAGATGGTTCAAAAGTCAAAACTGTATATAAAAGTAACTCTGGACTTCTTTCCATCCCTGTCCTTCTATTAATTCCCACCCACCTATTATACACAATTATTTTCATGAATTCTGGCTTCTCCTTCTTGTGTTTCTTTTTGCAAAAATAAACAAATAGATGTATTTATTCTTATTTGCCCTTCTTTCTTATGCAAAAAAATAGCATTTTGTAGATACTCTTTGAAGTTTTCTTTTTTTTTAATTTCCACCTAACAATGTATCCTGGAAATGTCTCCATATTAGTGAGTAGAGAGCTTCCTCATTATTTTTTATAACTACATGATACTTCATTATATAGACATACTTTAATTTATTCAACAAGTATTTTTATTGATGGGGATTTAGGTTATTTCCAATATTTTGCAATTTCAAATAATGGTATAATTAATAATCCACATGAATGTTTTTAAAGCTCATCATCAGAAACTCATCAGAAAACCACTGGTGGGTAAAGAGGCTGCCTTAGTCTACTTGAGTGAATGTCAGCTGTCTCAACATTTCTGATACAGGAGGAGAGTAGGATTAGGCAACCTGAATTGTTTTTGATGCTTTCACTAGAGCTCAGATTTATTCCTAGTCTTAAATATAGATCTATGTGAGCCGAGCAATTATGAAATAGTCTTGGTGGATAGTAAGGGAGAGAAAATACATTTTAAGAATTTTCTAAATTTTTCTTCATTTCACAAGACACTTTGGAGACCCCACGTTAACCTATACCCACTGGAAGTCTTAAAAAACAGAAGAGCCAGAAAACATTTCCCTATGTATACACATTTTTGTAGCAAGAAACAACCCTTAACTTCCTTTAAACTTAGAACTCATATTAGAAGTTTCAAAACAGTGATTGAAAAAAAAACGAATGCATGAATCTACTGGATCCAACAGGATTCTGGCACAAAAGCTTGGGGGTAGCTTCCAGCAATAATAAGCCTGAATTAAGAGTTCTGCAGGCACGCAGGTGTGTTTAGCAGTAGCTCTATTCTACTCTTTGGAAAATGAGGCAGCTTACAGACACTGTGAGGACCGTCCTTCCTACAGTCCCCATGTTTGTGGCTTCAGGCTGCTGTGTGTCCCATAACACATTCCCTTCTGTTGTTGCAACCTTTACAGGAATGATGACTAATACTTTGAGGAAAGAGAAGAGGTCAGACAGCTAGCCCAGAAAAACCTGCCAGCACCAAGAGGATATATTCGACAATCGCCTATGAAGCATAACATTCTAAACAACCAGACCAGGGTATCCTCTGGGGAGGAAAGGAAGAGGAGAGAAAAAAGGGATGGTTGTGTTAGTGTTTGCCAAAAAACAAAAGTCTGAGAAATCCTTGAGAGATCCCACGAGGGAGGTAAAATTTACCTTCTCTACGATTATTGTTGATTTTCCCTTTACCCTCACAGTGGACTGAAATACAGCTAATGTTCAGAGGAAAGCTCAGAGATTCTAACAAAGAGTATGAAATAGGTTAATACTTTGGCACCAAGATTTGATTGATTTTTAATACCAGGTTTTTTAATTCACTTGTATTATTTACAATACAAATATCTGATTCACCTGCATCCCTTTGGTGGGAGAGAAAAAAAAAAAAAACTAGGGTGTGGGGTGTGGATGGCTTCCTAAGCAGCAAAATCATTGCTAATATAAGCATTTTGCTGTATCATCATCTAATTATCACATTCAGGGCATTAATCGAAGCACCTCATTTAAGGTGGGAAGAGAGCTTTGCTGAGGGCAGATGATTCAGCATAGCGTCTTCCAACGAGTACTGTCATCTCAAGCGCTTTTTAGAAGAAGGTATAGTGTAACTAAAAGGTAACATGGAAGCATTTATTAAGTTTGTTTAGTAATAAGGTACATGTTCCATTTAAAAAAGTCTCTGTGATCACAAGCATCAATTTTTCCCCAAAACTGTCCTGTCACATAATAATATGTATATATAATATACACAACACTTATTTCGTGTTTCAAAGGCATCCCAGGGAGCTTAGATGTGGATGGGTGTGAAGAGTGGATCTGGGGAACGGAATGGGTGCAGATGCCTCCACTGACAAAGGGAAAGGCATATGGCTTCCTTCCTCCCTGGTGTGCCCGGGTCTCAGAGAGAGCTCTAGATTTCCCTGTGATAAGCTTCTGCTTTCCAGCTCCACTGGGAAGATATTTTGTATGCCATAGAAAACCAAGATGTTTGCATTCCCACCAATCCAGGGATAAAGCATTTTCCTCATACAGACACAAAACATACAGTATATGAATGTTTAATGGAGGCTAAAACTGGGAGAGGAACAGAAAACAAGAACAGAGCAGGTTAAAAAAATATCTGGTTTCTCTCTATCAAAATACTAATTAAAATTCATGTTCATGGGGATGATTATACATATGTTTTTGAACTAAAAGTCTAACCTGGCACTATTTTTTGGCCTTATTTTTGTGACAACATTTTTGTCCATATGGCATGAAGTGAATCATTTTGCATCTTTTTTTAAGCTCTATGTGTTTTTCTTGTTGTCTATTCCCTCTTCTCCCACCACACACACACTGGCAGCCGCTACCAAGTTACCAAATGCCAACTCAACCCTGCAAGCTGGCTGCATGGAGCTATATAGTACTGGCATCTTCCTTTCTTTGCAGAAATATTCTCTCTCTCTCTCTGTCTTTCTGTGTGTGTGTGTCTCTCTCTCACACACGCATGCACGCACACATCCCACATACATACCACCGAAGCACCCTGAATATTTCTTCTTCATTTCCATGATAATCTTTTGATTCCCCGGGATGCTGCCCAGCTCCAGTGTGTGTGTGTGGCACTGGGTGCTGGCCCACTGCAGAGGCCCACATCAGCTTATTCGGTGCCTCTCACCCCCGGCCCTCCTTCTCTGTGGCACCCTGACAATTAGTGGTTCACTTAAGAACTGCTATAAATTAATGGTTAATCGAGCCCATGTAATTAGTTTAGTCACAGCAAAGCGCAAAAACCACGATTGTCCACCGGTTCCCTTTTTTGAAAATCACAATAACCCATGTTCCTGCTTTTGCAGACAAGAGACTGCTCCGGACGTGCGGTGTGGCCACACCACCTGGCCGTCGGGGTCGCGGATGGCACACGTTTTGTACACGTGCGGCCTCCACCAGCATCAGGCACTGCTGAGTTTGTGTGGAAGGGCAGCAACTCCACCTAACAAATGTAACTTTAACAACAGTAAAACAACCTAATAGCTTAGCATGCCAGGGGGCTAATGTGGCGGGCCATTTACTGCTGCACTAAATAGCCCCGGTTTGATTCTCACTGCCAAGTGTCGAACTGAGAATTGCAAGGCAGGAGTAGCTCCTAATTCATTAGATAAAGGGGGTCATTGCTCATAGGGCTGGGGAAACTGTAGAAGGATAAGAAAAAAATGAGCAAGGCATTCCCCTTTCAAATGCCATCAAAACCTGGGCTACCTGCGGTCTGGGAAGGCAGAGTCTCTAATGCGAGGGCTCTGTTCTTGGCACTCATATGCCAACTTCTAACTTCGGAGAAATTGATTTTAATTTTGCACTGTTCATCTAGAAAGAGGCTAGAAAGGGAAGAGATCCTGATACTGAGACCCGTTATTTATTATTTATTATTTGTACATCACTTGGACGCCCTTGGAACAAAAGCAACAACACAAGGAAGTACGATTTAGCCTTGGCTGTAAAATGAGCCTCTACTGAGATGTCCCTGCCAGCTATTCTGCCTCATGTGCCCTGAAAAAGTTGCTGTGGACAGTTGTGACCTGGCTAATAGGCTGGGCAGGAAAGAGACAGCCAGCAATAAAAGAGAGAACAAAATTCTTGTTAACATGCTACATCTCATAATATTGTCTTTCTTTCTTTTTTTCCTTTTTATTTTTATTCCAGGTAGTTTTAAAGAGTTCTAAGTTCAAACTGCCCCAGAATGATCATGGTCAGGTTATGTGAACAAAATAGTTCCCCTATCTTGTTTTTTAACAGAAAAGAGAAATCATCAAAAAATTTCAAATGAGATCTCTAAAATGGGACATCTTTATTTCCTGAACATTAGCCCTAAAACAACTGATTTCTCTAATTCCTGCCATCACTCAGATTGGCCTTGAATTACCTCCCAATAGGCCTCCCATGTGCTTCTAGATGAGAGTGTGTAATGGGGGATCTGTTAATTAACTAGAAGCAAAGTTGCGCGGTGGGGATCAAACACTGGATACGTCCTAAAACTCCCACAGAGAAGATGAAATGCAGCGCAAACTTTAAAGACTTCCCGTCATTAGCTGAGACCTTGCTGCTCCTGGCCCAGACCCCTCCTGTTTCAGAGAACAATGAGGACAATGACGGCAGAAATGAAATAGTGCAGCCAGGAACAAAGGAACTAGCTATTTACCGGTAGAAAAAGAAAGAAGCAGGGGGAGGGGGAAAAAGGGGAGAACTTTCTTTTTCTGTGGTTCCTGTCTACTTTTAATTAATTTATGACTGCCAGGGTATTGCACAGAGAGCACACCCAAGTGCATTGTACCCCAGCTCAGTGTTAATATATGTCATATCTACTGTTTACTCCCAGGAAAAGTGCAACCCGCTGGACAGAGGGACACAGAGGAAGGCGAGAGAGAACAGGACAGAATGAATGTAAAAGGACAAATTGTTGGCTTGAACTTTCACTCTTAGGATCAGGGTTCAAACTGGAAGATGATAAAAACAAAAGGAAACAAAGCAACACAGTCCCAGGAGTGACATATCCTCTTAGATCAGTTCTTGATCACCATAAAAGACAGGAACTGTGCCCTGCCACAAAGCTCAAGTTTTGCAATTTTCAGAGGTCTCCTGGTAACTTTCATATAAATATACATAAATAGTATATCAATAGAAAAAGCACATAGTCATGATACTGACTCGTTCTTTCCTGTTTCTTAACAAGATAAATCAAAAAAAATATGCTGAAAATTAAGCGAACGGCTGAGTAACAAAACCTGACTATGAAAAACCTAGTCCTCATTTCACATTCTCTATTTTTGCAGAATTCAAATCAGGAGCTTTTCCGTGTTTCTTAAATGCAAGGCTTCATTAGGATGACGAGAATAAATAAGGTACAAGGAGAGGCCTTGGTCTTCGTGGCTCCATGCTGGAGCTCTTGCTCTGAGATGGCCCAGTAAGATGAAGGAAGCCATTGTTTAGCGGGGCTGATGGCTCTGCTCTCATTCTGCAAATCTCAGTTGAAAAATAGCCACACTAGAATTATTTTCTTTTTAAAGCAGAGTAACAGGGCTCTCTTTTCTGTTTTCAAGCCACATGTTTGGAACAATAAGGGGAAACTCTGCAAATGGATGAAACCAGCAAATACCCCAGGCTTGTTTTATGACTGATTTTTTTACTTCTCACCTATCTAATTGAAGGGTTTAGTATTTAATAAGCTCAACCACAAACTCAACTCTAGAGGAAAAAGAAAGTCTTAAGCATATAGTTCAACCAACGGAAAATACTATATAATCAAAAGGGAGTATAGGTTAGAGTTTTACCATTAGATGCTTGTATCTTCTAAACAGTATTAAAAATTAACAATGAGGTGAAAGATAACACTGTCAGTTATTGAGACTCTCATCTACTGTCTCTACATATATACTCAAAAAGAGTAAGGGATTCCCCAGTACGTTTGATGAGTGATAAAACCATGCCATTTCCTAATGACAATATGGCAGCATGGCATGATAGAGTAGGAATGAAAGGGCCCCAAGTTATATTTCTGACATCTAAAAACTAACAGTGCATCTTAGAAAACATTATGTACTCTCTGTGGTCTCAGTTTCCATGAGTTTCCACGGGGAAATTAATTATCCTGATTACTCCAAAGTGTTGATTTGAGTGTTTAATAATATAACCAATGTCAAAGTATTCAAAAAATCTATCAATTTACTTTCAATTTGACTGTCCTCTACTGTTCCTAGAACAGTGCTGCGTCCAAAACAAAAGGTATTTAGGACCTAGGAATCTACGAGAGGGTTACCAATTCTTTTGGGATTGCGTAATTATCTTTAAACTTTCTGAACGAGTTTGTAAATCAAGCTAGGAAAAAGCACACTTTCTATAATCCATCCCAGATTATTTCACCCCCCGTTTTATTCACCTTGTGTTTCTCTTTCTTCTCTCTGTCCATTTACCATGATATAAGCAGGCTTATATGATATTTTGCAAAGAGAGTAATGGACTACCTTTTTTCCACTTCATTCAACAATTTTCATCTTTCTATTTAAACCACATTCTATTTACACAATATTCCCTAAAATTCTTAACATCTTTTGTTAATCTTCCAGTCCTTATGATAACTTTAGAAATTTCCTTTACACTTATAAAGAGTTCTTTAGGTAATAGCAAAATCAAAATAACAAAAACCAAGAAGACAGAGCCTCAGTTATGGCTGTAAAGACACTTTCTTGACACAAAGAGAAATCCACTGACACTTTTTAAATAATTTCACATAACCAAAGATTAGAAAATAAATCTATTCCTAAATGAGGGAAGAATCCTCCGTGGGAAGAATCCTGACCATTGAGACCACAATTGCTAGAGGAGTGTCCTAGAACAGAAAGACAGGCCAAATATTGCTAATTTCTGACTCTAAGAATGGCTTGAGAAGAGTGAAACCTCTTGATTTAATGAATAATCCTATTGGTTAGATATTCTGGCTAGACAAAAACATATCTAACTTGGCCTTCATGGTCCTCCTGATAGCTTTGAGAAGTAGTTACATACCACTGCCTTGGTGTTCTGTTTGGCCTACATAGTTTTAACTTTAAAAAAAGAAAAAAAGTATTTTCTACTATTTAGAAACTGAGAGACTTCATATAATATCCATATTTCTGACACTTTTAAAAAACTTGGAGGATCTGTCAATGTTATGCCCACCCTCCCACATGGCAGCAATCTACTGGTACTAAATGGAAGCTGCCCATGTGACAGAGGCATAGAGCTTTTGGGTTCATCCCAGTCCTCACTAGTTCTGCCTGGCTCTTGTAGTAAGTTGAGTTTTTGACACCTGAAATTTTAGAGTAGGCTTTAGGGGATTGAAGTAGTAAAATATTCAGAAACTGTTTCTCAGAGCATAGATTTCACAGCTGTTCCTCTTATGCCTCATCATGAAAGACAAAAATGTGAAAGCCAATAGAAAAATACAAGATAATGGTCACACACACACACGAGTAAATGAATAATGTTTAAAATAAATGCAAAGAAAATGGAATAAAGACGAAAAAGCTTTTAGAAAACATCCTAACCAATATATGATATGAATAACAATGAAAATACATAGAGCATACCAAGAAAATTTAATCCACAATAAAAATGATAACATTTAAAAATTGTATACAATTATGAAGACAAAAAAAATATGAAGAAAAACTAATAAGCCAAAAATATGCCACAAAAACCATAGATTAATATAATATGATAAACTAAAATTATATTAAGGAAACATAGGTACAAATTACAGAACTGGGGAATCAAAGAGTAAGCATGAAAATGTGGTAATAGGAAAAAGTTGAAGTTGGCAATTCAGACTTCAGGGTTTAACGTTCCTTTGTATAAGCAAACTTTAAACTAAGTTAGCTTCGGACAATCTACCCACAAAGTTGTCCTTCCAAATGTGGGTTTTCTTAGTTGGTAAGGTTTGAGAGATCTCTGAATTTGGGACATTCAAAATAAGACCGTATTAGATGGAACTGTCAACTTTGCTATTTGTTGCCATCTGGATATGATGTAGCCAGCACAAGGAAGGCCTATATGCATATTTGGCATTAAATAGCCAGATAGGTTTTTAAATAGATCCCTGGAAAGAACAAGCTGGAAAATATAAGCATTCTTCTCCAATATGCTCAAGTAAGAACAGATCAAAGATCGGAACTTGTGTCATGACTTATCTAGCAAATGTACTCAAAAGAATAAAGGAAAGGCACAGCTTGCTTTCCAAACTATCAAGAACAATCTTTAGGGGAAATTTTCTTTGTTTCATGGGCTCTTGATTCATATCCAATTTTGGATGTCCCAATCTAAACATGGCATCTGAGGCCAACTTCCTCATACTTCCTATTATGCTGGGATGGTTTCTGCCTACTGTTCTCTAATATGTGCTCAGAAAACTGAAGATAACGTTAGCATCAGTTTAAGAGGCCATGCCAGAGGACCTATAATATTTAACTGCATGATTAGGAAGGCAAATATGTCCCAAAATAATAGTTGACAATTTATTTTTCCAGTGTCACAGAATATAAAGGATTCCTTGTACCTGAATTTTTGAAATTACTGAAATTTACCATAGGAGCAATAAATATTTTTTTAAAAAAATCAATCACTAAAATAAGAGCTTTCTAAAATAGATCACATATTTACTTGTCATCAAAGATAACAATCTTTCTGATGGCTTATAGTTTTAATAAGGAATATCACAATCATACTTTGGAGGATTACCAAGGTTTATAGAATTGTTAAATGCTACATCAGTGGTTCTCAACAAAGGTCACTTTTGCACCTCCCCACCCCCCAGGACCTTTGGCAAAGTCTGCAGATAATTTTGTCACACTGAAGTGGAGGTAGGAGGAACTCCCTGCTAGCACCTAGTGGCTAGAAGCCAGGACTGCTGCTGACAGTCCTGAAATGCACAGGTCAACTTCTCCCCCACAAGAATTAACCTGACCAAAATGTCAATGGTGCTGAGGATAACAAATGCTGCACTACACTAAATGGGATCAATGATGCCTGCAGGATTCACATCTGACTTTTACATTTTGTTTGTTTTGCTTTTATTTTTCATCTCCTCCTCTGCACTGTCTCATACATGCTAAGACAACTCCAGGACGGCCCTTCATCTTCCTAATTTGCTGCATTATTCTGCTATGGGCTTGCAAATAATTTTTTTCAAGCTTCATACAACCATATAGTGACTATGAAAGAAGGCTTCAGAGCTATCTTACAAGTAAAGCTTGGCAACTCAGAGGCATAGATTAATTAAATAATTTTATATTTTCTAAGCTTATTTTTGGTTCATAGCTATTCCAATTATTAGAGGTCACCAGACTGAAAATATGCGAGGGAAAGTCTCTGGTTTATTCAAAACTAAAGAACCAACAAACAAGTGAAAAACACATAAAACCAAATAACAGAAATTCAACATTAATTTGTACCCTACTGATTCAAAAGTAATGATATCTTGAAAGAGGCTGAGCTAATATATGCTTTCCATGCTGAGTAATAGAATTACTATTACTACTACTGTAGCTAAATGAATCTCATAAACAAGAGCCGGAAGTAGAAGAACAAAATGTTTATCTTTTTAAGAGTGTACCCTTCATTATATGTGTTTCATTTTTTATGTATTTCATTAAAACCTGACATTTAGGCTAGTGTTTTTATGTTAATGCTATGTAATTTTTATCTATATATAAGTTTCTATAGTTTGTAAGTTTGGCTATTTATGTATTTGAGAGTAATACCACTGAATTTTTAAAAGGATAATGCCACTTATATACAAGACTTTCCCTTAATTATTCAAAAATTTAAAAACTATAACTAGTAGATGACTTTGCACGACCCATTCTGGGAGTAATAAAGAAGTAACAATGATTAATCAGATGATAGAATTTGTGCTGTTCTCATATCTGTTAGTCTGTGTGCCTAGTGCTGAGAGGCATTGCTTGGTGTTCTAGAATTCAATACATTAATCAATCGGACTGCACATTAAATTCATTAATGTAATGATAAAAGGTTACCACCTGTAAATTTGAGAAATTGTGAAAATGAAATTTGGAATTTCCATGGGAAAAAGTGTTCAGTTCCAGACTGCTGCAGGCTAGCAGGGAAGAAACCGGGCCAGGAAGCACAGAGAGCTCAGTTCTGATTCACTGCAGCTGCCACCACATTTGTGAGTCTTTGCCTGATTTATGTACACAAGACTATTTGCTTATAGTTTCCTTATCTTCTAGTTAGTAGGATCTGAAAGGCAGTACTGAAAACCAGGGAAAGAACATAAGCAAGAAGCAAAGTTGAGTAAGTTTGCCAAGCAGTGGGTTGGTAATCAGAGACATTTTCCAGACACCATTCTTGTTTGGAAGTTTTCAGACTTTAACCATAGGGACTCTAGCCTGTATTTTTGCAATTATTCAGGTAGAGGGCTGTGAGGCCATTGCAACAGGTGAAAGTAATAAACACATGGGGGGAGGTTCAGTGAAAGGTCAACCAGTCCTCCCCAAAATAGGTCAGTATCTACAACTCAAAAAAATAATGCAGATCTGAATGCTCCGTGAATCCTCTAGAAGCCTAAAATAGGCATCACTTGGGAAAAGGATTGAGGAACTTTGCCAATCTTCTGATCATTAAAGGTGCAAATGTCTACTGGAAAATAAGAAGCTAACAAGAAATTGTTTGTTTTCTTCAGAAATTGATGTTATAACTCCAGAATATAACTCCTCGTGGCTTATCTATGTTCTGAGTTTACCATGTTACTGGATTTAAATACATTTTTTTGTTTTATTTTGGGGTTCTTTTCTTTTTTTCCTTTTTTGAGACAGTGTCTCGCTCTGTTGCCCAGGCTGGAGTGCAGTGGTGTCATGATAGCTCACTACAACCTTCAACTCCTGGGCTCAAGCAATCCTTCTGCCTTAGCCTCCCAAGTAGCTGGGACTACAGGTGCGCACCACCACACCCAGCTCATTTTTCTATTTTTAGTAGAGACAGAGCCTCCCTCTTGCTCAGGCTAGTCTTGAGCTCCTGACCTCAAGCAATCCTCCACCCTCAGCCTCCCAAAGTGCTAAGATTACAGGTGTGAGCCACTGTGTCTGTCCTGAATCCATGTTTTAATTTCAGGGCTCTTCTGGAAGTCAGGGAAACTAAACTGTATGAATGGTAGCACCCTAGGGAAAAAAATCCCTTAATGCTTCCTGAGACAGAATTTCCCAGAGCTGCCATGGGTCCTGCTCATCCAAGATTTGGAACCCTATGATACTCTAATATCCTATAACTTTTTTTTGTAAACAGTTGTCTAGTTTACTGTCATGTGGAACTAAATGAACCTTAATTGATTAATTAAAAACTTTAACTGGTCAATACCAAAGTGAGTTGTTAATAAAGCAAGTTTAATTCAGGTATGTAGATTATTGGATACTA
>JAQIFY010005136.1:0-11273 GCA_028533085.1 Varecia variegata | reverse complement strand
TAAAAAAATCAAGGTGGAGAACACTGTATAACATGCTACCATTTGTGTATGTATATGTATGCATGTGTGTAATATATATACACATACATGTACACCGATTTATATACATATGTGTATGTGAACACATTGAATGTATTTTTGGAAGGTTATACAAGTAACAAGTAGCTAATTGGCTCCAGGGAGAGTATTATGTAGCCTAAAACCTAAACTTATGTGGGAGAAGAAAAGGCTTACTTTTTAGCTCAAATCCCTTTGCTACCTTTTGAATTTTGTACCATGTGCATGTATAGGTGCTTATACTACTTTTTCAAAGAAAAGCAATCAAATAAGCATGTTGTCACTTATTTTCCATATATTCAGAGAAAAATTTAACTTTATTGTAGACATTAAATTGGGGGACCCATAGGCCAGGCGCAGTGGCTCAAGCCTGTAATCCTAGCACTCTGGGAGGCTGAGGCGGGAGGATTGCTTGAGGCCAGGAGTTTGAGAGCAGCCTGAGCAAGAGCAAGACCCTGTCTCTACAAAAAATAGAAAAATTAGCCAGGCTCACTGGCACATGCCTGTATTCCCCGTTACTGGGGGGGTGGGGGTGGGTAGGCTGAGAAAAGAGGATCATTTGAGCCTGGGAGTTTGAGGTTGCAGTGAGCTATGATGACTCTACTGTAGCCAGGACAACAGACAGAGACCCTGTCTCAAAAAAAAAAAAAAAAAGTGTGGGGGGACATAAAAATCAAACATGCTCAATTAGCTTCTAATCTTCCCAGAAAGTAGTATATGTATGTATGCTGTGAATTTTTTTCTTTTTGTCTTATAATTCTAATTAAATGTCATTAACCTGTGTATTTTATACTTTTCCATGATGTATACATTGAAGATTGATAAACAACCTAAATGTAGTTTAGAACTAGATTTTTTTCCTTTGGGCTTAAGGTTGTCAAATACAGTATAAAATTGCTTGCAAAGCTAGCACACTCCTTGGTAAAAGGTCATTCTTGGGGACTCCGAGTCAAGATCAGGCTTATTCCTCATCCTTTAGCACATCACTTGTCACTTTCTACTCACAGACATATAGAAAAGACAAACATGTTGGACTTGATGTTTTGTTCTCAGAAAATTCAGAATTCCTTTAGAGGACACCAAGGTAGATACTTGCAATGGTTAAAAAAAAAAAAAAAAAAGAGAGAAAGAAAGAAAAAAAGGAAGGAAAGAAACTTAATTCAATTATTTTAAGGCCAATGTCTTTAATTTTTCACTTTACTTATTGTCAACTGCTGATGCATATTGACACAGTACAAATAGATTATTTTCAAAGTCTGTCAGGGAAGATTTTTAATCTATAATAAACAAAGAAAAGTTTGCATCTCAAGAAAAGTAATGAAACTTTGTGTCAAGATGAATTTAGCACATTAAATCTGCTGCAGATTTAAATCAATGCAGATAATGCTAAATAAAACAAAACAAAAAAAAATACAAGGGAAGATTCAGAAACATTGATCATGGCCAAAATACGCCCCAACACTGTTAAGAGGTTTACTTCAGTAATATCTGTGGTCATTGACTAGATCAATGAAACTCATTCTTTCAAGAGCATCCAATTATCAGTTTACCGTAGAGTGAGCATTCTAATAAATCAGCATACTTTACATAGAATTAGACAAAGCCAACTTGCAAGTTAATAACACAGTACAAAAAATCTAAGATGAACTCCTAGCAGGCCCAGAAAATAGTCTTGTGATAAACTATTTTATATAAGTTTGATTCATAGATGCAAACATTTCAAAGCCATGCCTTTCTGATAGATAATTTATGGCTAGCAGTATTAATAGAGTTTGATTAAGCACTTAAGAGAAGAGATCAATACACCTCTGTCATATTTACACAATAAAAACCCAGCATGTTCAGTGAGTGCAAACCAACATGAATTGAGGTACTATATTATACAGAAAGTTAACAGTAATGTTTTTCACAACCACTTTGGTCATTTGGAAAATAAGCCTTTTTAATAGAATTCAACAGCTTAGATGCAATGAATTGAAAAATGAATAAAGTAAGAGAAATATCAGAAACAAAATAAATCAAGGCAGTTAATACTGGCTTGAGAATTTTTTTTTCCCCAAGAATATCCACTAATTATGGGTAAATAAGATTTGGTTGACAGCTAAGCAAAATACTAATAACAACAACTGGCGGGTGTAGGGTCTTTTTGGCCACTAGTGGCAAAAAAGAAAATTCAGACACTGAATCGAATTTCCCTTGGAACATTAGAGGCCCTCTTGTAAGATGCATTAACAGGTAAAGTTCATTACAAGAAATGTTTCATTAAAATTGAAATGCGATTTTTTTCTTTTTTATTTCAGCATATTATGGGGGTACAAATGTTTAGGTTATGTATATTGTCCTTGGCCCACCCAAGTCAGAGCTTCAAGCGTGTCCATCCCCCAGACAGTGCGCATCACACTCATTATGTGTATATACACCCATCCCCTCCTCCCCACTCCCGTGATTTTTATCCAGTCAGCCTACTGGACGTGGACAACCAATCCTGATCATTTACATTCTAAAGAGGACTGAGACACAATGTATTGATGAATTTAATTCCTGATGATTCACAGCAAACACTTCTAGAAGAGAAAAACAGCCAGCCTCTAAACATGGACTTCAAGAAGCTCAGGGAATCTGTGTCATTCCTCTAGGATTGGAGGCACTGGAGTGTTCTCAGAAGCTGAAGCATTTGGGCTTGAGCATTTGGACTGATAGACACAGTCTTGGTCCCCAAAAGTTGTCCAATAGGGCTGGGTTGTGATTAGATTGAGTTTTGTTGTTGTTGTTGTTTTTTTTGAGACAGGGTCTTGCTCTGTCACCTGGGTTGGAATGCAGTGGTGTCATTGTAGCTCACTGCAACCTCAAACTCCTAGGCTCAAGCAATCCCCCTGCCTCATCTTCCCAAGTAGCTGGGACTATAGGCCCATACCACCATGCCTGGATAATATTTCTATTTTTTGTAGAGACAGGGTCTTGCTGTTGCTCAGATTGGTCTCCAACTCCTGGTCTGAAGCCATCCTCCTGCCTTGGCCTCCCAAAGTGCTAGGATTACAAGCATGAGCCACTGGGCCAGCCTAGATTGAGTCTGAAATTTAGGAACTAGAGCATGAAATGTGAGAGTTAGAAATGCCAAGTTATAACCCTGGCTTTGCTCTATATAAGCAGCGAATTTGCTATTGGGAAGTGAGTGAAGAGACGGCTTTTGAAAAGCAGGGCAGTAGAATGGAAAGATTATGAACTCTGGAGCCCAAGAAATCTGGGTTTGACTCCACTAACTATATCCCTGCCAAGTATCAATATTCTCATCTATAAAATAGGAATACACTTCCACTTTTTTTGTAATGTTATAAGAATTTAGTGAGAGCATATGGAAAATATGTTACCCATGACAGGGCTCAAAAATGGATATTATTTAGGCTAGTGTACAAGTTTTCTAGAGGTACAGAGGAAATGTAGTTTCCTTAACGTAGTGTGGATAGCCCTCTTGGTCGTAGGTGAGATGTTGCTGGTATTCCCTAATGTCACATAGCCATGTTATTCATTACTTTGTCTTTAAATATTCTTATAATAGGAAGTGGGGAGAGAAATAAATAGAATCCAATTTGTTTTAAAATGTGATGATTTCAAAAATTCAAACCAATGATTCTCAGCCATAGCTGTTCTTGAGGTTTTACAAATACCAAATGTCTTGTCTCACTCTAGACCAATTAAATCAGAATTTATGGGGGTAAATCCCAGATTTCAGTATTTCTTAAGCTTCTCAACTGAATATAATATATCATTAAGATGGAGAACCACTGATTTTATATAGTCTCCTTAGGCTCTTTTCAGTCATTTTGGAATACCATGACTCATTTAGACACTCAAGAGGCTGGGCATAATGGATGCCCCAAAATCTGAATTCTCTTAGCAAGAGTAGAAGCAGGGAATCACCGTCAGGTAGGCAAACAACACTGTCTGCCACATTTGCTAACCACATTTGCTGAAGAGATTTCCAATGTCCTCTACTGTCCAAACTGGATTTTGAAGACTATTTTTAATGCTGCTCTCACCTACTTTGGAGCAATTAACCTTATGGCATAATTTTGGAGGTAGAAGTCTGCAGACATGAATTAAAGAAGAAAATAAAGTGCGTCAATTTAATATTTGCAAAACTTTATTTCCTACATAATGTTTTAATACTAGTGATGGTCATCTTGGCCAAAGTCATGGCAGCTAGAGCCCGTGTGTGTGTGTGTGTGTGTGTGTGTGTAAGTATACAAAGATAAGCACAATTTTGTCACATTTCCGCTTTATTTTGCTCCCTATTTCCTCTGACCTCCCATGGGGGCAGTGTGCTGCTTGTAGTTGCAGTAGTTGCTGGACAGTAATATGCGTTAAGAATGCGAGTTAAAATTACAGGGCATAAGACTCTGTACTGTAGTTATTCTGTCAAGCATTAGGAAAGAATGCAAATTATTAAAAAACCTGAACAATCAATTAAAATCGATCCTGGTTTGTTCCCCATTGATTCTCTGGTTGAAACTTGGACAAAAGGGAGTGCTTCTAGGAGACAATAGTGACGAAGTAGAGTTCCTCCTACCCTTATTCCTGGGTGCTGTGGTATATTGAACTCCCTTTGTTAAGTGGCAGGTACTTCAAGGTGGAGATCATTTAAGTGTGAAAAAAATGCTTATGTGGAAAAAAATGCAAGAAAATGAAATGTTTCCTGTGAGCCAATATTCAACAATAGCCCACTCTAGTAATCTATCACTGTTATTCATACATTAAGAGAAAACTAGAGATAGCATTACTAATTAAGAAAGGTATAAATTGATAGGATCTGACATTTGCTTGGTTTATGTATAACTGGCCTGTAGATTGTTACTCTATAAAGAGCTTTTTGCTGATACCAGTTTAGCTTCTTAGCCCGATGACTTTGTAGGCTTAGCTACTTCATCTCTGACAGCCAAATTCCACAAGGACCACCCTCAGTTATTACACTCTAATTTCCACACTCTTGGATGTGCTACTTTGACTCTCCCTGGGTTAGTCTCTGTAAAATGTCTATTATCCGTCATTCCTGACTGTAGCTACCAAGCTTCAGCTCTCCTTAGAAAAGCTACTTCACATCTGGTTGCCGGTACACCTTTCCATACAAACAGAGGGCACGAGTGTTATTACATGAAGATCGGGTCAAATCCGGTAGCCAGTGGTTCTCAATGTGTGTGGTCTCCAGACCAGCAACAGCAGCACCACTGGGGAACTTGATAGAAATACAAATTATTGTGATCTTAGACCTATGGAATCAGAAACTGTGGGGATAGAGCTCAGCAACTGTGTTTTAACAGATGGTTCTAATGCATGCTAAAATTTGGGAACCACTGCAGTGTAGCAAACTGTGCTCCGAGACCTTTCTGTCAGTGATCATCTCTTCCTCTTTGAGGGTGTGTAGAGATAGCCCTGTAAGTACTGCTCTTGGTCTTAGATGAGATGTTGGCAGTTCCCCAATGTCATAGCCACATGATAGGTTGGCTCCAATTGCAACTCTGGAAACCTTTACCTTAGTCTAAAGATCAATGGCAAATTAATGCTACATTCTTGTACTTTGTACTTCAAGGGACATTCTGAAATTGTTAATCTAGAAATTTATTTGTCTTTGTCCATCGGATGGGTGACAAATGGTTGGTAAATGGTCATTAGTGAAGAACTGACTGCATGATTTGCCTGTCTTAGTGTATAGCAGGCAGAAGGTTTGGGTTAATGAGCAGAAGCTTCCAGATAATTGTCTCCAGAACTTTTCTTAAAGACTGCAATACATAGAGCTGAAAGAAGTTGCCAAACAGAGGGAGGCAACCACAAGACAAGACTTCCAGGTAACTTGGTACTTCCTCAAGTACAAGCTGCATGAACTAGAACAACTAGGAATGAGACTAAGAGCAAGCAAACCTCCGCTCTCCTCACAAACAAAGCATGGCATTCATGGGATGCTGACAACAGGAATCCAATCAGCCACATTTATTAAGCAACAGCTTTTGAACCTGCATGGGCCACCCTACATTTCCAAAGATAAAATCAGAGGACTGGGGGACTAGAAGGAATTTTAGTAAGTATAATTCAATTCCTTCATTTTATAGACTAGAAAACTAAAGAGTAGAGATGTTAATGTTGCTGAGGTCATATAAGTAGGTGATGAACAAGCTGAGACCAGAACTGGCATTCTGTCTCCTCCTCATGGTCCTTGCACTACTCCAGGCTGAGACACCTGAGACCTGCCAGGGCTCACACCTGCTCATGCTAAGGGTGCTCTCAGTAGCTGACATCAACTGTTCTTGACAGGCAGCCTATGTGTCAGGATTGAAATTAAGGCAAAAGTTATATCTCCTGCATTTCCTGACTGACTTGACCATCTTTATGAGAGTGAGGGTGACAGACAAAACCCTGAGCCATTTAGTCCTCAATAATTTCTCTTCTTGGAATTGAGCCAGAGGAAATTATCCAAAATGTGAACAATGATTTATACTTTTAAACATTGTAAAGGGCATAATTGTCAGACGACAGAAGAATGATTACAGAAATTTTGCAATTTCTGTGTGATGGAATATTATGAAAGTGTTAACATTGCATTATAAAGAATTTTTAATGATATGGTTTAAAAATGCTTAAGCATAATGACAAGTGAAGAAAAGCAGGATTTAAAAAACTATATGTAATACAATTTCAACCATATTTTAAACTATATAAATTTCTCTTTTATATTTAGAAAAATCCTGGAAAGAATTACATCAAAATATTAATCGTGTTTATCACATCGTTTAGAGAGAGATTTTATTCTTTTCTTTTTACTTCATGCATGATCTATACTTTATAATCTGACTATGTATTGCATTTATTTTCAGAATAAAAATCTTAGGAAGAAAATCTGACTATTCTTACACTGGTGTTTTCTTAAATATTCCCAGGAAAATAGAGTAAATGTATCCTCAACTAAAATGTTCATATGTCCACCACAAAAGCAGCTTTCATTGAAAAAATATACTTCAATTACTCTCAATGTCTTTTATAAGTCTAGTTAAGAATTGAGTTAAAGTTTAGTCTTTTGAGATACCACATCTCCAAACTCGAATGGATGAGTTACTATGATAAGATGAAGGCAGGCTGCGGGAGCTTCTGATTAACTTTAGGAATTACATTCCTTTAAAGAGGTATGTAGGTCGGGCGCGGTGGCTCATGCCTGTAATCCTAGCACTCTGGGAGGCCAGGGAGGGTGGATCGCTAGAGGTCAGGAGTTCAAGACCAGCCTGAGCAAGAGCGAGACCCCGTCTCTCCTAAAAAAAATAGAAAGAAATTATCTGGCCAACTAGAAATACATATAGAAAAAATTAGCCGGGCATGGTGGCTCATGCCTCTAGTCCCAGCTACTCGGGAGGCTGAGGCAGGAGGATCGCTTAAGCCCAGGAGTTTGAGGTTGCTGTGAGCTAGGCTGAGGACACGGCACTCTAGCCTGGGCAACAGAGTGAGACTGTGTCTCAAAAAAAGAAATAAAAAAAAAAAGAGGCATGTAAAATTTTAGAGGTCACACATGTGATTATACCATTGAACATGACTTTTTACTTTAATAATAACACACACATAGTACTTCAGCAATTGTTTCAACATCAAAATGCTCCTGATAGGTCGTATCTAGTATGTATGTATGAGTTTGTGTACCCATAATTTAAAACCCTCCTCCAATATTCTGGCTGAACTAAATAACTATAATATAGTCACAGTTAAGTGCCTAGAATTCTCTCTGGAATGAGGTAGAGTATAATTAAATAACAAAATATAGGCTGTTTTCCCCCTTTAGGTAGCCTGACGTTATAACTGAGAAGGGATGAATTCCTGAGAGGGATGATTCTAAAAAAGGGAGCGAAAAGTTCAGAATAGAAATATCTGTAGCAATTATACTACAATAAATTAAAATCACCAGGTTGAGGGGGACAAAAAGCAAAAAAAAAAAAAAAAAAAAAAGAAATATCTCTGTATCCTGAGATCTGTTGCCATCCACGAATGTGGGGAGGCAGGATCAGAGGGGTTCTCCTGGCCAGGAGGGGAGCTCAGAGTAAAGCTGGATTCAGAAAGAAGTAAGATTGAGAGCAGGAAAAGATAAAATTATTTTAAGATCATCAAGACTGAAAAACAAGGGGTAGCTTAAGGAAGGAAAAAGTGAGTCCTAACAACAGAGATGCTGTGAGAGTAAAATAAAGAAAACCTCATAGTTGTATGTATTCCAGTTACTCAGAATTTATTAAACGCTTACTCCAAGCAAGGCCAAATGCTAAAGCTTTGTGTGTGTGTGACAGAGGGAAGTTTAACAGGTAGGATTCTTCTCAGGCTAAAAGAACTGAACATGAAAGATCATGTTGGAACTGAAAAGAACTGGAAGGAAACGTGGTAGCCTGATGTGGTCATCCTTACCATGAGGCACTACGCAGCTAGGACAAGTGACAGGGATGATGTCTAAACACTGAGGTGGTGTGAGCCCCGGGCATATTGTTAGGTGAAATAAGCAAGGGGCAGAAGAGCGTGCGTATTGCAGGCGACCTTTATGTAAGAAGGGGGAAGGGGCATTTGTGTGCACATGTGTGCATGTGTATATATAAGTACGTGTATTCATATTTGCTAAAGAAACTATGGAAGGCTAACTCAAGAATCTAATAAAAAATGGTTACCTACATGAGAAGAGAAAGAAAAGAAGAGAACTAAGATGGAAGTTAGAGCTCTCTGAATTATTTTATGGTTTTGATTTGGGAACTATGTAAACATTTTGCATAATTTAAAATAAACTTTTTAAAAAAGGAGTCCTTTAAAATTGAAAACATACTGACACAAAAGAATCTAGTGTGATATATATGTGTGTGTGTATATATATATATATATATTTTTTTTTTTTTTTTCCTTTTGAGACAGAGTCTCGCTCTGTCACCTGGGCTAGAGTGCCATGGCGTCAGCCTAGCTCATAGCAACCTCCAACTCCTGGGCTCAAGAGATCCTCCTGCCTCAGCCTCCCAAGTAGCTGTGACTACAGGTAGGCACCACCATGCCTGGCTAATTTTTTCTATGTTTAGTAGAGGTGGGGGTCTCACTAGCTCTTGCTCAGTCTTGAACTCCCAACCTCAAGCTATCCTTCCACCTCAGCCTCCCAGAGTGCTAGGATTATAGACGTGAGCCACCGTGCTGGCCATAGTTATATATTAATACAATAGTATAGTCATATTAATTATTTCAAATGACTTTAAAACAAAGTAATTGACTTTATCGTTCCAGCAGTATATATCAAAAAGAGAAAAGAAACCATAATAATATACTACATTTGGTTTAAAAGCTGCTTACTAAGAACTTTTAGTAAAAATATTATATATGTATATATGTGTGTATATACACATATGGAAGGAGAGAGAAAAAAGGATAAAGCAAATAAGTGATTATGGATATGTCAATGTTATCAGTAATCTCAATTTTCAGTTACAAGAAAAAAAATACAAATATTTAAAAAATAAGTTCAAAAACTGCAATTTTACATTTGGATTGAGAGTAGTACACATTCATAATTTCTCTTTCTTAAAAACATATTATACCTGCCAATTAACACATTAACTGCCATGAGACTTGTATTTAACTCGCTCTAGTTTTTACCCCATGGTTGTGTGAAGCATATATAAAATCTTACTTGATGTTCTTATTGTTACAATTAATATGACAATTTAATTCTAAAAATGTGGATTAAATGAATAGAAGTCAATAAACTTTGTTTTTCTATTTATGTTTACCTTTAAATTACACTCAAAGTTTTTATTCTATTTTCATGATAAAACACTGTGGCCCCAAGGAAACATTTCTGATTTTTTTGTGTGGTAGTCAATGTGTTAAAAAGATACAGAACCTATGACAACCCAGTAGCAATGAGCACCCCTAAGGCCCAGACCGTGACCTTTCAATACCACTTTCCACTAAAAAGGAACCAGGGCTGATTCCAGGACTAGAGCAGAAATTACACAGAATGTACTGAAGATATCTTCTTGTGACTAACAGTAAGGATGCTATCAAAGTCTACTAATGTCAAAAGAACATAGTATTCAACTTGAAGGGCTCTCCCAGCTCAAAATGGGACAATATGAGTATCAAAAAGGATAATGGCTACAATATATTGGAAGTTGAAAGTCTAAATGCTACCCCCAAATATGAGTTGCTTTTAAAAGACATCAAATTCATTACTCTGAAAGTTGGCAGGCAAATAATCAAGCATTTTACTGCATTTTCTGAACCAGTTGGCTCAGATTAATTAAATAGTCTATGCCTAAAAGTTGTTTATAGAAGAAATCTGGCTAATAAATTCAGAAGGAGTGATTGAATTAGAATATCACCATTTTGCAATCCCTAATGAAATAACTGATCTTGCAACTGTCCAGTGGCTGCTGAAGCCATTAGGTAAAAGCTTGATGGGGAGCTTTGCCATGGGAGTTTCAGAGTGCCAACACTTGAACTCACTGATCAATCCTATTGTCCACTAAAAGCGGGACAAGCAGGCCTTATGATATGGCTTCTGCTGTGATGCAGTAGGAACTACACACACTTACAGAGTATGCTCGCAAAGCAATGAACATCCGTAGTAATCAAGGACCTAGATCTCATTAACAATTTGCATGAAATACAGTGAATAAAGAACATACTAAAGAACGGGACAGTACAATCAGCCAAATCTAAAATGCAGGTAATTCCATACAAGAAATTGCTCCCTGGATTCTTCAACAAATAAACAGCATGATAAGAGGGAGGTAGCTATTTATTATACATCAAAAGAGGCATCAGAGTCACACTGATGAAATACAATGGATAAGCCTTACTTGGATCCTGATTCTACCAAACCAATTCTGAGGCATTTTTTATACCGTTTGACAATTGTGTTAGTGAAGAATTTTATGGCTCATGCTTATAATCCCAGCAATTTGGGAGGCCAAGGTGGGAGGATCACTCAAGGTCAGGAGTTCAAGACTAGCCTGGGCAACATAGTGAGAGCCTGTCGCTATAAAAAAATGTTTAAATTATCTGGGTGTGGTAGTGCAGGTAGCCTATAGTCCTAGCTACTTGGGAGGCTGAGGTGGGAGGATCACTTGAGCCCAGGTGTTGAAGGTTGCCGCGAGAGATGATCATGCAACTGTACTCCAGCCTGGACAACAGAGCAAGACCCTGTCTCTAATAAAAAAAAAAAA
>JAQIFY010005135.1:0-11274 GCA_028533085.1 Varecia variegata | reverse complement strand
TTGCCAACTTTATCTAGAGAGCCCACACAATGTTACATTTTTTAGAATAAAATTAGAACAATTATGAATTAGTGTCCTACAATAGAGCTCAGCAAACTTTTAAAAAAATTTATTTTATTTTATTTTATTTATTTATTTATTTATTTTTGAGACAGAGTCTCACTCTGCTGCCCTGGCTACAGTGCCGTGGCGTCAGCCTAGCTCACAGCAACCTTAAACTCCTGGGCTTAAGCGATCCTACTGCCTCAGCCTCCCGAGTAGCTGGGACTACAGGCATGCGCCACCATGCCCGGCTAATTTTTTCTATATATATTTTTAGCTGTCCATATAATTTCTTTCTATTTTTAGTAGAGATGGGGTCTCACTCTTGCTCAGGCTGGTCTCGAACTCCTGAGCTCAAACAATCTGCCCACCTCGGCCTCCCAGAGTGCTAGGATTACAGGCGTGAGCCACTGTGCCCGGCCAGCAAACTTTTTCGTAAAAGACCAGATTCTAGGTATTTTAGGTTTTGTGTACCGCATAGTCCCCGTTGCAACTGCTCTACTCTGTTGTTGTAGCATGAAAGCAGCCACAGATCATATGTTAGGTAATGAGTGAAGCAGTGTTCCAATAAAACTTTACGGATGCTAAAAATTGAATTTTGTATAATTTTCACATACCTTGGTATATCATTCTTCTTTGAATTTTTTGCCCAAACATTAAAAAACGTAAAAACCATTCTTGCTCAGGGGCCATACAAAAACAGGATTTGGCCTGCAGGCCTTAGCTCACCAAGTCCTTTTCTACATTATTACTGGTTTCTTAAAAACTAGAAACTGCTGGAGCACTATTTTTTATAACTTAAAAAACTAACCATTATTCCAAACAAAACATTAAAGAGCCACTTCAGAGCAAGCAAAATCAGTTCCTTTACAAGTCGTTTAAACTTATTATTTTGTTAAGCAAAGGCTAGGGTTTTAAAAATTTCATCTTATCATCCTTCCTTATGCATTCTTTTCTTTGAGTTAGTCCCTAAATCCATTTGTGCTGTCACTCCTCTGGATAATTTATAGGTCAATATCAAACCAGGGCAGCTGACGGTGGTTACCCGAGGCAGCCCATGCAGAAGGTTCTAGGCATGTCCTAGATCTGGCAGCCAAACTGCTGGCTTGTCAGCATCATGGTCTCATGTTCCAACCCAGGGCCATACTCCAGTCATCCTGGCTGTATCCGCAGCCAGGGGCATCCTGAAAATAGGCACTTAGGTCTAAGACTGGCGGTCTCATTCCAAGCCACTGGCTCAGTTCTGGAGAGAGACCCAGACAATTCAATCGAAAGGTGGGTTGTCCTCACTCAGTTAGAACAAAACTGTAGCCTCATGCTGCCACATCCTTATTTTTAGAGTGAAGGAATTCTGTCAAGAGTTACAGCCCCTTCAGTTTCCATAGCTTACACAGCTTCATTGTCCTGAGCAAGTTCACAGACAGGTTGCCTTGCTCAATCAAATAAATATTACATTCTTGGTTGTTGTTTTTTTGTTTTTTGTTTTTGTTTTGTTTTGTTTTCAGAGACAGGGTCTTGCTCTGTTGCCCAGGCTGGAGTGCAGTGCTGTTGATCATAGCTCACTGTAATCTTGAACTCTTGAGTTCAAGGGATCCTCCCACTTCAGCCTCCCAAGCACTTGCCACCATGCCTGGCTAATTTTTCTATTTTTTGTAGAGATGATGTCTTGCTATGTTATCCAGCCTGGTCTCAAACTCCTGATCTCAAGCGTTCCTCCCACCTCAACCTCCCAAAGTGCTGGGATTACAAGCATGAGCCACCGCACTCAGCCATTCTTGGTTGCTATAAGAGGCTTCCTCTGGATTTTTCCTTATGGCAACCCAGAAAGCAAGCTGACACCTCTGGCTAGTGCTGGGCCCCCAGAGATATATAAATATACTGAGGACTTACAGTTACAAGAATCTCTACAGACCACCACCAGGGTACTGAAGATGTCTCACCCCTTTAATCATAAGCTAACTGTTATGAAAAGTAGTAGAATGTAAGCTTTAGGGTTTCACCTGAGGAATCTAAACCAATAGTTCTTCAAACTATTTCTGAACTTTTGGCAATCTTGTGGATGGTGTTAATACAACTAAGCAGGAAGGGATGGGAGGTCTCCATGGGACTAGTGTTAAGCTTCTGGGTTAATATGTGGTCCATTCCAACCTTATGTGCAATAATTCAACAATAGGATGTTATGCCAAGTAGACAATAGAGGAACCGAGAGTCATCTGTGTGTTCTTTCACGCTAGTGACTGTGAGGACATCCCTGAGCCCACATCTGTGATCTTCATCACATGACCCGCTGACACCAAGAGGCAGAGATGGCCCCGAATGCTCTATACCTACTGTGAGCTGTCAGTCATAGTTAAACGACCACGCTCACTAGCTGCTTGATCTCTGAGGGGGGCTACGGTTGTCCTTATATGAAACCTTGCCTCTTGTCCAGCAAATCATGCGCCGTTATGTGAGCAGTATGCCGTTTTGCACTTTGTTCAGTTACTGTTTTGTGCTCGCCTGTTGTTGTACTTCCCTGGGTAGATGCAGCAGCAGTGGTGCAGAGCAGGCCTGTGGCAGAAATAGTCACTGGCGAGCGGAGCCCTTCCCATCCTGGCTCAAAATGTCCACATCTGAGTCATAATCAGGGACCGAACATCATTCCATTGTCGTGTACATCTGCTTTCTGATGCCTCGTCTTGGTAGTTTAATTAGTTTTACAGTGGCATGTTCTATCACCTACAGTAGTTCAGCCAAACACTGGACCTTGGCTAGAAGAGCTGCAGCAGGCTGTGTAGAGGGGCCCATCTGCTCCCACCTAGTGTCTCAGCTCATACTTGCTGAGCTTGTGTCATTTCATACTGCCCATCCATCAGCTACTTCTTGAATGAATGACTGAGAAAGTTCCTGTTCTCTCTTCTGCAGGACGTGGGTGGTGTCCACATCGACTTTCTCAGGACTGCATGTATCATGCAGAAAAGGGGTTCTAGTGGTAATCCTGGCATGGATCCCAGCATGGAGGAGAGTTTGTTGCTGCCAGTGACCAGCAGTTCCTTTTCCAATGAACTTCACGGCCATGCCCAATTCTATCAAATCAGCCAGAGTAGCCTTTGTCCACTGAGGGTTTTCAAAAACCCGTGGCATGGCTCACTTCGGATACCCTCAAGGGCAAGGTTCTGCTTACCACGGCAGTCCGGGTTCTCCCAGACCTGTTGCAGGGGGGCTCTGTGGACCCTTCTCCACTTGGCTGCCCCTTGCTCTTTAGCCCCAAGGGGCAGGCTGAGAGAGGCTTAAAACTGCATCAGAATTTGAAACGTGTATGTCTTATGCCCAACAATTTTACTTCTAAGGACACATGATAGTAAAATATTTGAGGATATATAACTATTCAATGCATTATTATTTACGATAATAAAAAATAGAAACAACCCAAATCCTCATCACCAGGGGAGTGCTTAAATAAAAACAGAACATGCAGGGAATGTTGAACAGCAGGGGCCGAGTGTGAGGTAGAACTACAGTTCATAACGCTGCGTGAAGAGTATCTGAAACCCACTGTCGACTCAAGGAAAGGAAAGTCACAGATCGGCAGGTGAAGTTACTTTTGCAAAGTAACAGCTAACGACAACAACAAGAGTGCCCTCCCCGCTGGGACCCACAGCAGTGTCCAGGGCTGTTCAGGATGCACAAGGCAGCCAGTTCTCGGCTGGAGAGTGAGAGGAGGGTAATGAGATGCACTATTTAGCATGGGGGGCATGAGAGGTGGGAGGGTGATATTCTAAGGAAAGAGACTGCAGTGAAAATCTTGTGTGTGCAGAAAGGAATAAAGATGTCACTCTCAGGTGTGAAGAGGGTTGTGCCACAGAGAGGAGTCAGGAAAACTTCCTATCAGATAGATGTATCCCCAGAACCCCAATCCTAAGAACCCTCCTATCCACCACTTCCGGCATTACCAGCTCGGCAGGGCTCACTTATCTTTATTCCAGCAGCTCTTGCCCTTTAACGTCTGACTCATATAGGGAGAGCAGAAAAACAGGTGCAGTATTTGGGGTCACAGCCATCTTTAACCTCACCATGAACCTGCTGCAGAAGGAGAAGTTGTCACTTTGAACAGTGGCCTTGAAACCGTGGCTGGGTTTGAGTAGTCCTGTTCTAAAGTGAAGTCAGGCACAGAAGAGACCGGTCCTCCACTGCCCTCTGCTGTGGGACGAGGACACCGCAGTGAGGGACAGACTCTACCCAGGCCACACAGATGTTTCAGCTGGTGATTTATTTTTTATTTCTTTAATTGACAAAAATTGTATATATTTATAATATCATGTGCAACATGATGTCTTTTTTTTTTTTTTTTGAGACAGAGTCTCGCTCCGTTGCCCGGGCTAGAGTGACATGATGTCTTGATATACGTAAACATTGTGGAATTGCTAAATCAAGTTCATTAACATATGCATATGCATTAGCTCATATACTTATCTTTTTTTTTTGTGGTAAAAACAAAATTTACTCTCTTAGCAGTTTTCAAATATACATATTCTTATTAACTATAGTCACCAGGATGTACAATAGATCTCTTGAACTTACTCCTTCTATCCAGCTGAAACTTTGTATCATTTGACCAACATCTAAATCAGTCTCTGCTCCCCCAACCCCTGGTAACCACCATTCTACTCTCTGTTCTATGAGTTCCACGTTTTTAGATTCCTTCTATAAGTGAGATCACACAGTATTTGTCTTTCTGTGCCTGGCTTATTTCACATAGCCTAATGTCTTTCAGGTTAGCCCATATTGTCACAAATGACAGGATTTTCTTCTTTCTTAAAGCTGAATATATTCCATCATGCATATCTACCACATTTTCTTCATCCATTTATCTATGGATGAACACTTAGGTTGATTCCATAGCTTGGCTATTGCGAACAGTGCTGCAATAAACATGGGAGTGCAGATATCTTTGTGACATACTGATTTCATTTCCTTTGGATCTATACCCAGAAGTGGGACTGCTGGACCACATGGTAGTTCTATTTTTAGTTTTTTGAGGAATCTCCTTACTGTTTTCCATAATGGCTGCACTAGTTTATATTCTCACTAACAGTGTATAAGGGTTCCCTTTTCTCCACATCCTCACCAACACTTGTTATCTTTTTGTTAATAGCCATTCTAACTTATCTGAAGTGATATCTCTGTGGTTTTGATTTGCATTTCCCTGATGATTAATAAAGTTAAACATTTTTAATATACCTGTTGGACATTTGTATTATATGTCTTCTTTTGAGACATGTCTACTCAGGTCCTTTGTCCATTTTTTTGTTTTTGAGACAGATTTTTCACTTTGTTGCTCAGGCTAGAGTGCTGTGGCGTCAGCTTAGCTCACAGCAACCTCAAACTCCTGGGCCCAAGTGATCCTCCTGCCTCAGACTCCCGTATAGCTGGGACTACAGGCATGCGCCACCATGATGCCCAGCTAATTTTTTTTTTCTATTTTTAGTAGTGATGGGTCTCACTCTTGCTCAGGCTGGTCTCAAACTCCTGTGCTCAAGCGATCCTCCTGCCTCAGCCTTCCAGAGTGCTAGGATTATAGGTGTGAACCACCGAGCCTGGCCTGCTCATTTTTGAAAATTGTGTTATTTGTTTTCTTACTATTGAGCTATTTGGTGATTTTTGTTATTAGGAATTTCTTTGCTTTCTCTAGTTCTAATATTCTGATTTCTTTTGTATGTAATGCATGATCGCTGCAATGTACTGAATGTGTCCCTTTCAAATTCATATGTTGAAACTTTAATCCCAATGTGATGGTATTAAGAGGAAGGGCCTTTGGGAGGTAATTAGGTTATGGAGACTCCATGAATTGCATTAGTGTCCTTATCAGAAGAGGGCAGTGAGCTCTCTCATTTTCTTCCTACTGTGAGGATACAAGAGGTCAGTCATCTGCAACCTGGAAGAGAGCCCTCACTAGAACCCGGCCATTCTGGCACCCTGATCTCAGACTTCAAGCCTCCAGAACTGTGAGAAATTAATTTCTATTGTTTGTAAGCCACCCAGTCTATGGTAATTTGTTAAAGCAGTCAGAACTGATTAAAACAATAACTTCACTAAAGATTCTTGAAGAATCTGTGTTGTTATTTGCCACCTTCTTCAACCATGATTCTTTGCACGCAGGAAGACATTTCAGGGCCATCTGAGTTCTGTGGGTGATACGATGTGTTTTGATGACATGCACTAGTGGTGCTGGTCACCTGGCTTGACATAGCCTAGGTACAAACGTTGCCTTCCCTATATTTTGATAGCAGTTACTGCTGATCAACAGGAGTGATAGTATAAAGAGCTGAGAGGGGAGTGGCAGGGCCCGACACCTGAGTGTTCAGCAGGCAGCTTGTGTGCAGTAGTGGACTGTCCACTTATTTCATGGTCAATGGAATTGCCCACACTCCTTGTGGAATCATTCCACGCTCTTGGTGGGAGCAGTGTGAGCCTCTTTCTATTTTCTGTGTTGGTCTGTGGAACTCTGTGGAATTATTACCAATACAGTCCTTTCCTTTTTGTTGGATATTTGATGGTAAACTAGAAGGATGGTTATCAATATCAAGCACTGCTCATCTGACCTCATGATAGCTGTATGTCATCACTGTTCTTATTACTACACTACCTTGAAGCATTTACAATCTAAATGCCAATATGTCACTTGAAGGTGCCCAGGTCTAGTGACCAAACTCTTCGTTTAAGTGAAGTCTGCTACTCAAGCTCCACTCATACACACAGAGCATCCAGTCTGCCCTCTTATTGGTGGGAAGACATAACAGATCGACACAGAATGGTAGGAAAAACCCTTGCTGGTCACCTAGTCTCCATTCTTAAATATCAATGCATGATCAAAAATCATGAAATTTGGATGTAATTCATCTTTAAAAACAAGACTACACTTGATCTTAGCCAAAAAGCTGAGAAGTGATAACAGTAAGACTAAATAAACTGTTGACAGGAGCCAGGAGGTGGAATGTTAGAGGAGGAGGGGAAGGGTAAGTCTGCTAATGTCTTCCCCTTACCTAAATTGAGAGATACATTCACAGTGTATGAACCAAGGAATAGAGGTGCAAATTTGTTTAAAAAACAACCTAACTTACTGGGTGGAGCTAAACTTTAAATTATATTGGACATTTAGTTAATTTTGGTCTGCTAAACAGTGGTAGGAAATTATGGTAGGAAGACCAGATTAATTATAGACAAAATAAAGAAATTAGATTTCCTCACTAAACCCAAGTTGTAGTATGAATTAACTGCTACCCTGTGGTATGATAAATAGACACAAACAAAACCATGTCAATTTTCCTGGTCAGAAACAGAAGATGGAAGTGGTTTCCAGCAGGCATTCTGTAATATTATTAGCCTACAGGCTGTGTTTGCTGAGTGTGGAGCTGTTTTATAAAAATTTTAATACAATCATGTCTGAAAGGGCAAAAGCAAAGAGAGTATCAAATTTGCTAGTGAGAAGAGGCATATGATTATGATGAAAATAAAAATCAAGATAATTTTATGAATTCAAAACGATGAGAAAATGACAAATTTTACACGTAAATAGAAGGCAAATTGTTCAATAATAGAATGCTTCTAATGAACAAAGTGAATCATGCAAAATATGTAAAGTACTATGCTTATGTAGTTGACAATAATGAATAAGAAATGAATAAAAGTAACAAATGAATTAGAAAATTGTATGAGTGGTCACTTTAGAATATTGCCAGTATCAAGAGTGATGTATTTCTTTGGAGTAGGCTCTTTTTAAAAATTCCTTATGGTATAGTGTGTTGGTAGTTGGGCTCTCAAAAGAAAAAAAGCAATCCTTGATTTGTAGCATTTGCCGATTTATACGGTGTAAATATTCCCAACATGGGTGATTCCACACTATGAACATGACCTCCCTGAATTTGGAGTTGGGGAAAGATGTGCACAATTGGCTCCCAGCAGCTGGCTTGAGCTGGCTTCAGCTGGCTTCAGCACACCCCTGGACCAAAGGGTTTTCTACTGTACCCTTTCTTATTTTTAAAAAATTAAATTAGTAAGAAGGCATAATTTCTGGACTGAGATTTCTCACTGGAATTTGGCAAACATGAAATTATCTCATCTCTTGTTGAGTTTAGTATAATTTATTTTCTGAAAAATGGACACTCAAGAACAATAAATAAAAATCAGAATGTTCTAATTTCCCGTGTTTCCCAAGAGACAGAAAAAAAAATCATTAAGTTCTCCTAACAGTGGCCGTAGGATCAACAACAGATCAATATCACATGACTTTTGATCCATTGCTAATTTCAGATAGGGCTAGGAGTTGGTTTGAGAAATTACAGATTAAATATGCAGAAGTGTTGCTGCTGAAAACATTGTTGCAAACTCTGCTGGCCTTTGAGTGGCTCCAAAGGTCCAAGGCTCATTTGAATCTGCATAACATCGAATTGAATCCTGAGGTGGGGAGGGTAAAAACCACGTGTCTTAGGCTGGGTTTCCCAGGTGCAGACCCTGAGGTTACTGCGAGAGACCAGCCAGGGAGCAGGGACGCGGGCCAGGGCAAGCACGTGGTTCCGGGTGGAGTCTCACAGAGGCAGCTTCATCTTGACCTATCAGGGAACTCTGAAGAGTAAATTATCCTGAGAGTTTGTCTAAACTCAGGCCAGGGAGCTGGGTTTCTTATTCCAATACTTGATGGTCATTGTTGAAGGGCCTGCTGGGGAGATGTAACTTCTGGATTGTTCCTAGCTCCCTGCCTGTTGGGGCAAAGTGGCATTTGTAGCCTGATGGCAGTCCTCTGACAGAGTCGCAGGTATGGGCTACTAGAAGCAAAAACACACAGAAGCTGGAGGAGTGTACAGAAAAAAAGATCCACATAGTTCTTGTTAGAGCACCAAAGTGTCTGCTACACTGTGGTTGCTAAAAATTCTGTAGAATACTGTTGGAGCCCATCAAGGAGGTGAGGGAGTTGGGGTGAGGATGAGACCTGCCTGAAGAGATTTTCAGTGTAGATGCAACAGTTCAATTTTAGGAAAAGATGCCTGATAGACTGCAGGCAAAGCAGGGAGAAGAGTATAGGCAGTTTTAAAGCTGCAGAAGGCCAGCTCACACATTAATGTAACGGCAACCTATCCAGGGCCTGCAAGCTTGTACCTTTGGTTACTTTTTACTTACTGGCAAGCAGACTTATGAAGAGCCTCTGGAACTAACCTGTTCCTAAACAGAGGTGCTTCTGCGTGGGTGGGAGGAGGCAGGAAGAGCCTTGGAAGCTGTTTATTAGGCCACCCCTAGTATTTGTAGGACCTGGGGCCAAGAGTACAAAACCCGTACTATATGTCTAAATTATTAGAAATGGTAAATCAAGGTAAAATAAAATAAGTTTTACCATTTTACCTTGACAAATATGCCTTCAAAGTGATCTGGAATGCCAGGTTTCAATTTAGAATTTTCAAGCTGCTTGGAGCGCCATGCTGGAACGTGGTGGTTTGGAGAAGACTGGCCCCAAGCCCAGTGGCCCCCTTCCTTTTCCATCACTGTCTCCTTCATTGTGAGCCGTGGAGTACATGTCTGCAGATGCCTCACCTGGAAAGTCCACAGCCTCTGCAAACAGCTGCCCCTGGCCATTCGTTGGGCCTGGGAGTGTAAGTTCCTGTGGTATGGGTTAGTCTCAGGAGCACGCACCTGTGTGTGAGGCCTGCACGGGCTCTGCAAACAGGCTTGGGGTTGTCTGGGCAGAGAATTCCAGGCTCCTGAGCTTCTGTGGTCCAGAAGGGCTCTGAGTGGGCACATCCCATTGGTATTGCAGATTCCTCTTCTGGTAGGGACCACCAAAAAAAAGGCAAGAGTGGGACTCTCCAAGACACAGGTCCTGGGTGACACTGCTGAGCAGTGTGATTTCATGTCACAGAGAAGCTAATCAGAGAACTGGGCCACACGGGTACGGAAAGATGCTACGTCCCTAGCAGGTTGTTGCTCAAGATGACTGTCTGGGACATAAGCTGTGAACAGGGCACACTGGTCTGTTCTCTAGAGTTTTGAGTAGATTATTTGAGTCCTGTCTAAGTAGACAGAGTGGGGACAAGGGCAAATATCATTTGCCCGTTAGCTATCAGTGAGTGTGGATAGACCCTGCCTCATTTGAGAACGAGTAAACATCAACAAAACATGGGACCAATTAAAAATACTGCAGAACAGGGGATAAGGGACAGTATCCTGGAACCTCATAGAGGGATCCCATCCCTGAAGAGTGTAGAGGAACCGGAAGAAAATTGTAGGGTGCTATTTAGAATTTGTACTAATAGAACTCAATGAGACACTGTGCTGTGACAGGAGGCTGAAAAGGAAAGACAACAGGTTGCAATATGAGACTTTCAAGTTAACTAAGAGCACAGTAAACATAAGCAGTACATAACTGTAAATCAGAATCAGTCATGTGGACAACAAATTTGAGAAGCTTTTCTAGGATGCAAGAAAAAAAGCACGAGCAGAAGGAAAGAGAGAGAAAATGAAAGCTCTAACATATGATTACTTTGTGTTTCTAGGGAAGCAGTAACAAAGGATGAAGTAAAACCTAAGTGTGCAGGTTGCAGGGCTCACTGCATTTCAGACCAAAACAGAAGAGACCCACAACTATGTATGTATATTTGAAGAAAAATTTTGAATTACGTGGATTTTAAAAATGGATTTACAAATCCACTCAAAAAAGGGCAGTTTATCTACAAATTGGTGGGATACACTGAACATTTTTGTTTGTTTTGGTTTTTGGTAGAAGTACTCTGATACTATTTTGGGGAATTGTCTCTTCCCCACTTGAGTCATTACAATGGAACTGTCAGTCAAGATATTTTGTCCTTTCCTGCCAAGAAATGGGAATGTGGCCTGAGACCAATAGGACAGTCTCTCTGGAAGTGGAACTTAAACAGACTAACGGAAGGACAGATATAGTTGCTTCTGCTCGTTCACTCTAGGTGCAATGCCATGATTCTTTTATCAGTTCCTGCAAGTTCCAGGATTGGCTCTTGTTTCTGTCTTTTGGTTAACCTTCTTTTCGATTCTGAGTTTCCCTATATTCTGTCCATAAATTCCACTTTTGCTCCAGTTGTCAAGAGATCCTGAGGGAAAGGTAGATTTGGGGGGAGTGGGGATTGGCCAGAATGGGAGAAAAGACAATTAAATTCCCTTTCATTTTGCAGCTTAGCATCACAACAGCGCAAAACAACTGAGCGCTCCCCCGCCATGCACCAGAGGGTGGTG
>JAQIFY010005134.1:0-11275 GCA_028533085.1 Varecia variegata | reverse complement strand
GAGAGGCAGGAGCCGCAGGAGAGGCAGGAGCTGCAAGTGAAGAAGTTGCAGGTAAAGAAGGAGCAGCAGGTGAGGCAGGAGCTGCAATTGAGGAAGTTGCAGGTGAAGAAGCAGCAGCAGGTGAGGCAGGATCTGCAGGAGAGGCAGGATCTGTAGGTGTGACAAGAGCAGCAGGTGAGGCAAGACTGTCAGATGAGGAGGGAGCTGCAGGTGACACAGGAGTTGCAGGTGTGACAGGAGCTGTGAGTATGGCAGGGGCTGCAGGTGAGGCAGTAGCTCTAGGTGAGGTAGAAGCCTTGCACTTGGCAGAAGAAACAAATGAGGCCAGAGGCTGGGCCCAGCAGTTGAGGCAGGCTTTGCAGGTTGTGTTGGAAAACTTGTCCTATCCGCAACTGAGAACCTTTTCTGGAATGGAAGAGCCAGGCCGTGGGCAAGAGTCCTTTGAGAGCTGGCTGGACCACGCCAAGAACATGCTGTACCTGTGGCGCAACATACCTGAAGGGGAGAGGAGGAGGCGGCTGGTGGAGAGCTTGGGCGGCCCTGCCCTGGATCTCATGTGTGGCCTCCTGGCAGAGAATCCTGACACCCCCGTGCAGGACTGCCTGGCTGAGCTTGTGCAGGTGTTCGGGAGCAAGGACACCCGGATAAGGGCACGGCTGAAGTTCCTGACCTGCTCTCAGCGTCCCGAGGAGAGTCTGTTTGCCTATGTGGTGCGCCTGGAAGGCCTGCTGCACGAGGCCATGGAGAAGGGGGCCTTCCATCCGGCCATCGCAGACCAGATGCGAGCCCGGCAGGTGCTGCTGCAGGCCCGGCCCAACGCGACGCTGCAAGACAAGCTGCGGAGGATGCGGCTGGAGAGGAGGCTGCCTGGCTTCCTGGGGCTGCTGCGGCTCATTCGGGAAACCGAGGCCTGGGAGGCGGTTCTAGCTATGAGGGAGCAGGAGCTGCGCACAGCAGAGGAAGGTATCCCTGGGAGTGGTGGAGACCCAGCTGCCGCCCAGGCTGCCCCCGCCGCGGGAGGCACAGCTGAGGCCTCCCCAGCCTGTGAAGGGGCCGGCCAGGCTGTTCCTGACCCTGCAGATGCCGCCCAGGTTACTGCCGATAGCCCGGGTGCCGCCCAGGCCTCCCCTGCCCCTGAAGAGGTCGCCGAGGCCCCCCCTGCTGCTCAGGAAGATGATAGTGTCCCTGCCTCTGTGGGCCTGGGTCAGGCAGGACCCACTGAGGCCCCCGGGACCCCCCCCACAGCCCAGATATACAGTGGTTCTGAGGCGAGCCCAGGAAGTCCTGGCTGGGTGCCTGAGAGCCCTGCCCAGGAGGAAGACCAGGAGGCCGAGGAGCCCACCCTGGAGGGGCTCATGTCTATCCCAGAGGAGTAGGGAGATGAGGATGGGGCTGGGGACATGAGCCACCCCAAGTCCTCCTCAGGCAAACAGGCTCAGAAGCCCCAGGGGCCTCCCACCTCCCCCCAGGGGCCCCAGCCACCATCCCCAGCCCATCCCCGGCCCTTCCTGGTGACCCAGATGACCATGTTTGCCACCCAACGGGGAGGGGAGAGGCACCCCTGCTGTGACACTACCTCACCTGGCCCCAGCCCCAAACCCTGCCAACTCAGGCAGCCGGCCTGGAAGCACCGTGAGCGGCCTGGGTGAGGGCACCCGAAGACATCTGCCACCCGCACTGGACCGGGAGACCTTAGAGGGACAGAGGCCGTCTCAAGGGTGCCGGCTGCCTGGGCCTCCCAAGAGGGGCCCCCCATTCACCGTCCCCGGGACAGGCCGAGCCCTGTTCTGGGAAGCCCACCCTTATCCGCGTAGGCCCCGTAGCGACCCACGTGTCAAGCACACGCGCCCCTCAACCCCCACCCCAGCCACCAGCCACCGTTCCTGTGCAAAGCCACTGTGTGCGCCAGCCTGGGGCTTCGGTGCCAGCCCAGGCTCTGCTCGCTGTCGTGCAGTGTTGTGAGCTCAGCCTCTGCTTTCTCGGAGTAGATTTAGGCCAACCGCAGCTTGTCCTTGCGGAGATGTGTGTGTTCTTATCTGAGCAGTTCCGACCCGGAGACCCGGAGCACAGTCCCAGGAGGCAGCGGGGAGGACGGACGACGAGGGCGGCGGGGATGCGCATCCTGTGACCTCGGGGAGAAGAGCTGGACCAGGGACGGCCGGGGGGCTGTGCGAGGCTCCCCGGGGACTGTGTTTTGACCTCCCACCCCTGCTGTCCCTTGTGACTCAGTTTCCTTGACGTGGTGGGCTGTGTCCTGCTGTGTTTTCCAGTGTCCGGAGACTGTCCTGTGCCGGCCATAGGGCAGGGCGGCGCCCCAGTGGGTGGGCCGGGAGGGGGTCCCTGGATGGAGTGGATGTTGCCAGAGTCCATCGTCCTGGCCGGGGGTAGATGTGGGGGCCCTCAGGAGGGAAGCTCGTGGCAGCAGGGCCACAGCAGGGGCCGGGCGGAGGAGGCACCTGGCCAGGGAGCCCAGGAGGAGGGGCCTGGGACCCTATGGCTTCCAGTTGCCGTCATCAATTGCTGTGTGTGTTGTCATTCCCTTCTCTTCAGTGGTTGCAGTAAATGTTTCTGTTCAATAAATTTCGTTGCATGTTCCAGCTGAGTCTTGTCTCTGCTGTGGGCCATTGAGGGGGCGTCCGCTGGGGATGGCATGGGTATGGAGGGGAAGAGTAAGATCCCTGCTCAGCAACCATGGGAGGCATCTCCAATGAGAGGGTAAACACTTTGACCACCAGGACATGACATGATGAGGGCTTTTCTTTCTTTCTTTCTTTTTTTTTTTTTTTCAATTTTTCTGAGACAGTCTCACTCTGTTGCCCCAGCTAGAGTGAAGTGGTATGTTCATAGCTCACTGTACCCTAGGACTCCTGGGCTCACCTGATCCTCCTGCCTCAGCCTCCCAAGTAGCTGGGACTACAGGTGCATGCCATGCCACTGGGCTAATTTTTCTATTTTTAGTAGAGACGGGGTCTGGCGCTTGGTCAGGCTGGTCTTGAACTCCTGAGCTCAAGCAATCCTCCCGCCTTGGCCTCCCAGAGTGCTAGGATTACAGGCATGAGCCACCATGCCTGACTGCATTTCTTATATTTTGCAGGTGTGTTGTAATGTTTTGAGGTGTCAGTGGTCCTTAAACTTGGCTCATCTTGTTCCCTGGGGCTTTAAAAAATTCGTGCAGATGATGCTGGTTGTCTCCCAGACTGGGAGAGGTGCCACCTCACGCAGTGCCTGGGGTTCAGGGCTGCTGAGTGCATGTGATGGATGCGGTGGGGCCATGCAACAAGGAACAGTCCTGCCCACAAGGCCAATAACACTCTGATGAGAAAGCCAATATTAGAGTGATAGGGTTTTTGTAAAACCCCAAATGTTTTTTTGTTTTTTGAGACAGAGTCTCACTCTGTTGCCCAGGCTAGAGTGCTGTGGCGTCAGCCTAGCTCACAGCAACCTCAAACTCCTGGGCTCAAGCAATCCTCCTGCCTCAGCCTCCCGAGTAGCTGGGACTACAGGCATGTGCCACCATCCCCGCCTAATATTTTTCTATATATATTTTTAGCTGTCCAGATCATTTCTTTCTATTTTTAGTAGAGACGGGGTCTCCCTCTTGCTCAGGCTGGTCTCGAACTCCTGACCTCAAGCAATCCTCCCGCCTCGGCCTCCCAGAGTGCTAGGATTACAGGCATGAGCCACCTCGCCCGGCCCCAAATGTTTTTAAATTTGAGATATCTTAGTCTTGAAAATTTTACCATGAAGTAATGAGAACAACTTAATGAGCAACTCAAAATTTCTTGACACCTGTGGGGCTTCTAGGAGGATGGGCACACACATGTCCACACACCCTCCACCTGTAAAGTGACACTTCTCTCAAAGAACAGAAGAGCAGGCTAGGGAGGGGGGCAATTAAAGGGGGCCTGTCACTGGGGTGTGTGCTCTCCAAAGGGGTGACATTCAGGCTGCGAGTGGGAGTAGCAGCCTGTTCCAAGAAAAGATTGCAATTAAATGGATTCGACAAAGTTTATCCGAGCATTGAAGGGTTCATGCTTTGGGCAGTATGCAAAACGAAGAGTTTCTGAGAACTCCATGGTAGCAGCGAGCAGCAGGCTTTTGGAGACTGAATGCAGAAGCAAGGTAAAGAAATACTCAGTTGGTTACAGCTAGTGCCTTATTGGGTACGACTTGGTGGAAGGTCCTTAGGCAGAGGTGAGTTGGCAGCTTCTGATTGGTTAAGCTTACGTTTTGTTTTACTGTTTACATTGGGCTTCAGTTTGCTTATGCAAGAATCCAAGGCAGTGGAGCTGTCTCATGCTAGTGATCTCCTAATGAATGTTTTTAAACAAGGCCAAGAGCATCCTGGCCCTCGGAAGGGCTGGAGCTTGGCATGGTGGTACTGAAAACTGGGGAAATAGGGTGCAGAAGATGAGACCTTTTGGGCCCTGCAGGGATGGGGAGGAGTTGGGTTTAATGCCAAGGGCAGCGGGATGCTGTTGGACCATTTAGGTGGGCCTGGTGGGCACTGATCAATCTTTCTGTTCCAGAAAGTTGCCACTTTATGAGGTTGAGTCCACCTGCCATGAAAGGGGCAGAACATGCCAGGTCTGAGCTCTCCCAGCTTCCCTTGCAGCTAGGGTGCAGGCACGTGACCTGGGCTCCAGCAGTCAGATGCACTCACTGCCGACTGAGTCTGAGGGCGGGGTGGGAAGAAGCAGGGCCCCACAGATCCCACTCGGGCTGGGCTGCTGGCAGCAGGGGCAGTGCCACCAGTTTCCCGAGGAGCAGTGGTAGGCATGGCTCTCGTGGCAGCACCCTGAGTCCTGCAGTGTCTGTGCCCAGTCATTGGTGGGAGCTGCAGGGGAGCCCCCAGCCCAGCACCGTGGTGGGATTTGGAACCCTGCTCCTCTCTGCAAAGCCTCCAAGCCTGGTTCTGCAGCCCTCTAGCTAATTCCCTCTGTGTTTCCATCAGCCTTGGTGAGATGTGATTGCTCATCACCCCACACGCCACAGGGGCCTTCTCATGACTCCTGCAGAGGAGAGCACCCGCCTCCCCCAGGAGCAGACACCGGTACTGCAGCTCTTCCCAGCGGCCAGCAGTTAGGGCCCCTGTGTCCATTGCCTCCAGGGCTACAGGTCTCCCTGGAGCTGCCAAGGTCCTCCAATCCTGGTTCCTTTAATGGCCTTCATTCGGAGCCATGTGGCCAACTTTTGCCCCTGTTTTGCCCTCTTTCTGGGCCATGCTAGGGCCCAGGTCCCCGGCCTTTCTATCCCCCAGTGCCACATGTTCCCCAGTGGCCTTCCACAGGAGTGTTACCAAATTACTCTGTCCCCTGTTTTCATCATATCATCAGTCTTGGAATACTGCTGTAGGCCCATCTGTCCTTATAGACCCAGTGTTGTCAGCATCTTGTCACTTGGTTGGCTACCCAGAATGCAACGGCCCTTCCTCTTAGTTCTCTTAGGGATTTGGGAGAATCCCTCACTGTTTGCAATTCTGGTGGAAAGTAGGGGTCCTGTCATGGCACTGCAGGCACAAAGACTAGCTCTTCTCTTTCTTCCTGGGCCCAGCCAGGAGGTGGGTATGTGTCTTAGGTTTGGCCAATCAAATGCCTTATCCTGGGTCTCCCAATCTGCACTGGAGATGCCAAGATGGGGACGGCTGGGGGCCTGGAATGGATCCAGGTGGTAGCAGCTGCAGCATGCTGGCCTGCCTGTCCCTGCTCTTGGCCTCTGCTCTGGTCTTGGAAGCCTGGCTCGCCAGGATCCCTTGGGGAAACCTCAGTGTTCCAAACCTGGTCTGTAGCCTCCTGCCCATTCTGTGAGCCCCCAGTAGCCAGACCAGTGATTCCCTCTGTGCAAACTGATCACTGACTGGCACATCCTGCCCACTCTCTTCGCCCCCGTGGGGCCGTGTGAGGCATCCGCCCTCCTCCAACTCTTCCAAATCCTCAAGACAACCTCAAAGTGTCCCACCAGGTGTGAGCAGCTGGAGGACAGGGCCTGTGTCCTGTTCATCTCAGTGTTGGGCGTAGCCAGATAGGGGCTGGGGTGCAGAAGGTCTTCAGGCAGTGTCTGTGGAGGTGACTCTACCAGGCCCAGGCTGACGCTATCCCGTGCCAATTGCTGTGGTGAGAGTCCAAAAGACAATTCCCACCCTGAAAGCTGAGCACACTCACCCTGATCTCTCAGCCTCTCCTAGGCCATGCCATGTGACCAAGCCCCCAACCCTCTTCACGTGAAGAAGCTTTTCCCACATCCCCAACCAGTGCCACCATTGATTGACACCTCACAGTGACTGTGCCCACTAATCAGCCAGTGAATAAGTTTGGGGGATGGGTAAGCCCCCCATCCCATAGTCACCACCAAGTTCACCAACAATCATCTCTACCACGTTACGTGGGGTCTCTACTTCCCAAACCATGGGATGAGTCTAGTGACAGAGCCAATGCTGAGCTCTCCATTTTCAAGTCTGGGGCCCCACCTATGCCCAAGTTCACCCTTTCGGAGAAAAGAAAGAACAACTCAACTCCTTTGGTGGTCCGGCTCCTCCCACTTTCCTCTGCCCTGGAAGGAATCTGGAAAAACAGCCACCCCAAGGCCACTGTGGACTGCAGAGCTGCTACTCACCTGTGGCCTGGTGTGGGACGCTGGTGCTCAGGCCCATGGGGTGGGCGGGTCTGGAGAAGCAGGCTGCAGAAGGTGCCTAAGGTATGGGGGGACAGGGCTTGGGGGAGTGGGTCTTTGCCTCTTGTCCCTTGGAACCAGGTGTTCTGGCCAAAGGCTAAGGGGGAGCCTGGAAGACAGAGGGGAACCCCCGACCTGGCTTGAGCAGCAGGGCACAGAGCCCTGCCAGAGAAGCCCTCCCAGCCCCAGTCAAAGTTGGCACCTTCCTGCAGAGACTCCCGCCAGCTGGGTCCGCCTGCTCACAGAGAGGGCTGCCTGGCGAAGCCTTGGGCTGTGTGTGTGTCGTCACAACGGGCACACGGGTGCGAGTGTGGTGCACGTGCGCGTGCACGTGGGGCAGGGCAGTTCCTGTTTCAGGCAACCTCACCTTCTCTGACGGGAGCTCGAGACCGCAGCGGCTTCCCTCTGCCCACGAGCGCAAGGAAGCACATCAGTTGACTCTGGCCCTGGCGAGGGCTGCACTCACCTTGCAAGGCTCCGCCAGCTGAGGGGCAGAGTGGACTGGCTGCTGGGGTCACCTCTGTCACCAATTCCCCACCCTGTCTCCCCTTCCTGAAGCTTCTGGGACATGAGAAAAACACCAGAAGCTTTGGGGAGTGGAGCCAAGGTCAGAGCCTTCCCCACAGGCCTTGACAATACCTTTTGTGTTTCCTTTTCAGCCTCCTTGCTGTGCCCGCCATCTGGGCCCGAGGTCCACATTCATGTCCATGTGATGCCTTCCTGCCCCCACCTGTGGCCCCTCCACCCCACCCATCCCACCCTGTCCACTGACAGTGCCAGATGCCAAGGCCAACGCAGGCAGAGAGGCCACCACGTGGAGCATGGCCGGCCCCTCAGTGCCCAGTGGACAGCCTTCCCTGGCTCCCGTCTGCGGAGGGGGAGATTCTATTCAGCAAATGGCCTTTGGGACCCCTCTATGGAGAGACCCTGAGCAATTAGAGAGGCTGCTTGGCAAGCTGACTCGGAGGCCACACTGGGCTGTGGGGGACAAGTGCACCAGAGCGGGGCTCCGGAGACTCTCCTAGCAGCCAGGTAAAGGGAGCCAGAGACTTCTGGGTGAGCCAGGCACACTCAGGGCTCAGGGTGGCCTGGAGGGAGTGCTTGGTGTTCCCAGAGACCACCTTGCAGGCCCCAGAGCCCCCATATGCCAGAGGGTTTAGGGCTGGAGAAGCAGCCAGAGCCCTGCTCCCAGAACGGACAAGTCCCAGCCTTGCTGTGAGCGTTCAAGCTGTCTTCCCGGCTTCGTTCTCCAAGAGGCCTGGGCCCGGGCAGCTCCCCCTCAGCGGCTCCCCAAGAACTCTGGATCCTCTTTGGGTGGGTGAGGGTCATCAGTCCAGCCCTGTGCTCCTGGGCTGTCAGCTGAGAGGCACATGTGGCACAGCCAGGCAAAGCAGGCTACGTGTCCTGCAAGGTGCCCACAGGGCTGTGGGGGCTTGCGGGGCTGGGGCAGTGTGTGCCTCCGAAGGGTAAGGCGATGTCCCCAGGCACACATACACAGCGGGAGAGGGGAGGAAGCAGGGGGCATCCACAGGCTTCACGTGCACTGTGTCCATTGGGCTAGGCTGGGATGAGTTTTCTCAGGACACCCTGCCCTTTATGTTCCCGGGTTAGGGTTGACCACAGGAGAAATTTGCATGAGATTTGGAAGGAAGAGAGGAAGCCCAAGCCATTTTTTTTTTAATGTTCTGAAGGTGGCGTAGGCCAGGAGCCATGGCCACTGTCCTTGGCGCTGTGGATCTCCCGCCTCACCTGACCGCTGCTCCCACCAAATCACCTCCTGCCTCTCAGAGTGCCAGGCCTCTGGGGTGAGGCCGGGTGGGGAAGGCCCCGTCGTGGTGGTTTGAGGCGGCGGGAGGCAGATGTGGCCCGTGGCTCTCCCTACTCCCTCCCAGCCGCCCGCACCTGCCAGCTCTGCTTCTCGGCAGCAGGCACAGAGCCACAGCTCCGGTGGCTGTAATCTGTGTCACTATAGCCTTTGTCTGCTCAAACTCAGGGCCTCCCGCCGGGGACTTCCCCGTCGTGGCCATGCCAGCCTGGGGCTGCCTGTGCCTCCCGTGCCTTGTTTCTCCCGCTCTGGGCCACCTGCAGCCAGGGCACCCGGCTCTCCTCCGCCTTTTAGGGGTTATTTCAGGCCACATTCTCTTTAACTTCTTTCCAAGGGGATGAGAAGCGTCCCAGGGCACAGTTTAAGGAGCAGCTAAGAGTTGCCCAAGAAGCCTCATCTGCGCAGCCCTGCATGTCAGCCACTTCAGTGACACTTGGGGAGATGAGGACACCCCCTCCTCTGCACTGTCTTCATCTCCCTCGGGAGGCATCTTCGGGCCAGTCAGGCGAGGACCGGCTCCCAGCTCGCCTGCTCCCGCTGCGAGCGAGCCCGAGCCCAGAGGCCCGTTGGAGCACTGCACTGACGACAGTGGATGCGCGCTCACAAGCAGGACCCTGGCAGAGGGCAGGGCTCAGTCTTCTCCACAGACAGGCCTGGCTCCAATGGGCTACATCTTCCCGGCTTGGGGCAGGCTCCAAGCAGGGGCTCCCCGTAATTTTCCTCCCAGTAGCCACCTTGGCCTGGGGACAGATGGAGCTGGGGCACTGGCTCATGGCCTGTGATGTTATCCGCCTGCAGAAGATACAGACTTAAGAAAGCACATTCCTTCAAGGCCTTGGGCTCTTTTCCTTTCCAGTTATACAGAAAAATGATGAGCTGGCCTTGCTTCAAATACAACTTCAAAGAGAAAAATACTATCGGAAACTGCTACAACCCCAAACCACAAATTAGCCAGCGGCCCAGCCAAATATTGCTAAGTCTGGCCAGGGAGCGGGGAGCAAGCCAAGCCAACGATGCCTCCTCAGGGCTGCTGCGGAAATCGGATTGCCCCCAAGTTAAGGGGCACAGTCCCAAAAGTCGTAGAAAAGTCAATTAGATTAAAGAAATTTAAGACCAGCGGCCGCCGGAGCCGTGGAACATCCCAGTGAGATGATGTGGAAGTGGGAGGGACATGAAGATGTTGGTGCAGTGCAGCACATTCACAGACCGGTGTGGGTTCCACACAGAAAATGGCAACAGCAACAACTACAAACTAATAAGAGCAGGAAAGGAAGAGAAGCTAACGGCAGACGAAAAACACCTTGCAAGGGGAATTACACAAAGAATATAGGAAGACTGTAGACAAAAAAAAATTCTCCATACACTCAGAGAAATTCCAGAAAACGTGATTTCTCAAGACCAAAGAGCACTTACAGAAGTGATGCAGGGCTCAAAGAAGAGACTGTAAGGAAACATATGTAAATGAAATTAAGGTAGCAGAGTTCAGGGAAAAAAATGGAAGAGAAAAATAAAAATATTACCAAGATGACAGTGACATTAAAAGCAATGACAATTTGAGGAAACATGACCAAGGAAGCCACATACATACTGGACATCTTGGATTTAATGTCAAGACTTGAAGAAGTCCCAGGACTGGAGACAAGATGACAGCCACGGGGGATAGAAAAGGAGACACAACACAAATGTAACTGGTGTCCTGAACATGAGGACAAATAACTTAAGAAAGCAGTCTTGGAAAAAGTCACGTTGGCTCAGCCTTCTTCACGTCAGTTCTCAATGCCAGAAGACAGTGGGGCAAGCTTACAAACTGCTGAGTAAATGACAGTTTGCTTCAAGAGTGTTCCAACCGTCCAACTTGTCCTTCAAGCCTAAAAGCAAAAAGTATAAATCACCACTGGATAATAAAATCTAGCCAACTAAAAGATGTATGCAAATAAAGGACTCAGAAATGGAAGAACAATAATGCACACTGAACCCATTTATATACAGAACTAATATTAAATAACTGCGCAATTATACATTCACATCTACCATGGAATGTAAATGTTAGAAACCTTGACAATATAAAATTAACAACAATCCAAGGTGGAGGACTGAGGCGGTGGGAGGAAGTGTGTAATGATTTCTTTATCTGTTATAGCAAGAAGTCAGTAGATATTGTGTTGGAATATGCAATTAAACATAATATTTCAAATAGTTTAGCATTTTTCATTGATTCCTTAACTTTAGTGGTGTCTTTTAGGAACTAATACTTGTTTTGAAGAAACATTATTAGAAGTTCAACAACTCTTTCAGCCTTATTTCAGTTTCTTTTTCTTTTCAGTTCACAAATAAAATGAGTGTAACACTTTATGTATTTATTTTTTTATTTCAGCATATTGTGGGGGTACAAAAGTTTAGGTTACGTATATTGCCCTTGCCCCCCCACCCCCCGAGTCATAGCTTCCAGCGTGTCCACCCCTTAGACGGTACGCCTCATACTCATTATGTATGTATACACCCATCCCCTCCCCCCTCACATCTGCCTGACACCCGATTTATGTTATTCCTAAATGTGCTCTTAGGTGATGATCAGGGAAACCAATTTGCTGGTGAGTACATGTGGTGCTTATTTTTCCATTCTTGGGACACTTCACTTAGTAGAATGGGTTCCAGCTCTATCCGGGAAAATATAAGAGGTGCTATGTCCGCATTATTTCTTATAGCTGAGTAGTACGCCATGGTATACATACGCCACATTTTATTAATCCACTCATGTATTGATGGGCACTTGGGTTGTTT
>JAQIFY010005133.1:0-11276 GCA_028533085.1 Varecia variegata | reverse complement strand
TAAAATAAACCTAAAATTGTATGTGACAACCAGAAAAATTTGAATTACTAAATATTTTATAATATTAAGAAACAATTGTTAGCTTTATCACACATTCATAAAGTATTTGTTTTTTAGAAGAGTATATTTAGAGATATAAACTAAAATACTGTAGTTGCAGATGAAATGAATGGCATGCTGTCAGGGATTTGCCATAAAGTAACCTGGGATTTGGGAAAAGAAGTAGAGATAAAACAAGATTGGCCACGTTCTGATAATTGTTGAAGCTGAGAGGATTGGTACATAAGGTCCATTATACTATTCTTGCTACTTTTGTATTTATTTGTTTATTTTAGAGATGGGGTCTCACTATGTTGCCCAGGTTGGTCTCAAAGTCCTGGGCTCAAGTGTTTCTACTGCCTCCGCCTCCAAAGTAGCTGGGACTACAGGCCTACGCGCCACCACACCTGACTCTTATAATAAAAGTTTTTAAACAATTGAGAAAATATCCAATGACAAAAGCTACTATGAACAATTGGTATTTTATTAGTAATGTACAGACTTTTTTTTAAATGGTAGGACATATAGTTATGTATCAGTTATTTAGGCCATGATAATGGTTAGTGCAGTAGTGGATTCATGGAAGACCCAAACACAGCTGGGCTGGTTTTAGGGTAGTTCTCAATCTTTTTAAGCCAGGTTCCTCTACAGTATTTTCTGTGTATTCCAAGCAGTCTAGTAGGTATTATTGAGATTTTTTTTTAATTACTTTGTATTACAAAAATAGATGCCTAGAACATGATTTTTAAAATTCTACAGCCTTCCTCCCCTTAAACTCACACATACACACACACTCTTACTCTTCAAATACACCCCTCCCTACTGAAAATCACCATTGCTGGCACCAGTCAGGTTCCAGCTGCCCATGATTTGAGCCACCTTCAGCAACAGCCTCTCTAGGCTTGAATTGACAGAGCTCAGTTCACTGCCACTCAGTTCTACCTAATGAGCCAGCTCCTCCTGTTCCCTCCCTCCTTGGTGCCTGTCCTCAGTCAGTTCTTGCTTCCCCAAAACTTGGTTTCCCACCTTCAATCACTAACCCCAACAGTTACTTCCTTAAAAGCTTTAGATTTGAAGCCTAATAAATTCAGATCATGTGCTCTCCTATCTGAATCTCCTGGGTGATTTATATTACCTTCTTGGTCATGCCCCTTTTTACTATCCCAGATTTAAGTTGTTTGACAAAGAAATCCAGCTTTTTGTGGTCTAGTCAGCCCCTCAGAGTAGGCTACGTCCTTTGCAGACCAACGTCTAACTACAAGCACCTGTCCATTTGTTTAGCCGTTACTGGATTCACTTAGCATCTGAAATTGAACATGGATTTTGGGTAAAGAAAAATCACTGGCTGTTAGTATTTGAAAAATGTCAGTGTCCAAAACTCTAAAATCTTGCCGTGGGTGGCAGGGGAGTGGGGTTCCTGCAGACAGAGTGGGAAGTAATACCTTCACTGTACAAGTGTGTAACTGTACACTCTGCAGTGGGGCTTCCCCAAAACCTTGCAGGGTCTGCTTCATACTCATTTTAGAAACTATTTTTAATTATAAAAGTAATACACAAATTCTCATTGTAAAAAAAAATTCAAATATGACAGATAAAGCAAAATTCCCCTTGACCACCTCCTCCTCTCTACCCCAATTCTCTTCCTAGAGGAAACTACGTTCCCAGTTTGGTGTCATCCTTTCCAGACTATTTCTGTGCACGTACACATACAGAGTAGCACAAATCACACACACTCTCTCAATCGTATACAGTCGTGTGTGTATACATTTTAATATAAATGGAATATTATACATACTATCTGCAACTTGCTTTTCAAAAAACTGTTATGTAGTATTCCATGATACACTACGGTTTATTTAACCATTCCCTTATTTAACCAATCAGTTATGGCTTTTTCCTATTCCTTTTTTCTCTTACATATAATGTTGCAATGAACAAACGTCTCTTTGTACCCGTCATACTCATTTCCAGATGGATAAACGAAGGTAAAGAAAACGCAGCTCTCTTGCCCAGGTTTGCAGTACATCCTAGAGCAGAACAGAGAGGACCCACAGCCTGCTTGGCCTGCTTTGCAAGGTTCTCCATATATAACATGAAGAGCATTCGTTTTGCTTAATCAGTCTGATGCCTTAATGTAGGAGTGTGCACGCACACACAGACACACACGTATTTATATTCGAGTTAGCCTGGTGGGGAAGTCTTTGGAGATAACTATCAGATCAGCTACATTCCTTAACAAACTCCTAACAGGTCTTACTCTGCACACAGGGCCACAAGAGAGGACAGGTGCACAGCATTCACCAAGAACATGACCCACCACTCTGAGCCCGAAAGCAGTGCAGCTTCAAGAGCCAAGTTCATGGCAGCACACGCTTTCTTCCCAATGCGCTCCCATTACTGCTGCTTTATAGACAAGGGGCAGCTGGGAAATACAAAGGACCAAAAGCAGCCCTGCCTGGAAGCCAGGTGAAACCCAGGAAGGACAAGGGTGGGAGTGGTAACAGAGCTTTTTACCCCAGGCCACATCCTCCTGACAACCCAAGGGACATGTCACAGATGAGGAACGTGAACCAGAGAGAGCACACCTGCACAACTGGTACTTGGTAGGGTTGCGACATGAATCCAGGCTAATACCAGGGCAACTGCTCTGAACCATGGTATGTTGCCTCTAGCTTCAAGAAGAAATCAACTTTCCACATTAGGCCCAGTATAGTCCAAGTTTTGTGGTATTCTTTTGACTTAAATTTGCCCTGCATACGGTCTATGGAGCAAGGCCCTAAATTCCCGTTCACTGCTGCCGGGGGTTCTCGGTAGAGCTTCCTGCTCAGTGGAGAAGGGTTCCATGAATTTTATGGCCAGGCCCAGGGCAACAGTTCAGCCAAACAACCATATGTGCACCATCGTGTTCCATATTTTTCAGTGAAACCAAAAGCACAAACTCAGTATTTTTGAATTGATCTCTGTGTGTATTTCAAACTCTTGTTTTACTCTTTTGCCTCAGCTGTCAAAACACAGTGGCTAGGGAAACATGCAGGCAATAGTAGTGGAGTTTTTCAAACTAAACATTTTTTTTCCCCAGAGTGGCTAATTTTTAGAAATTTTACCCCATTTTATACTACAAGCCTTTGGGGCTTACGACTTACAAACACTTAATGAAAGCCAAAGGTTTACATTTGGGGGCACATTTCTCCCCACCTCCTAAATCAGGATGTCTTCAGATATGGAAGAATTCAGATATCATTACTCACATTAAAGTTAATCATAAGGAAGATTTAAGTATACGTTGTTTTAATGAACTTAATTAAGGCAGTGTTTGGGGAAACTTACTCTTGTTTAAGACTTTGCCTTCTCTTTTCCCTAAAGAAGACTATGTGCTCTACTTAGCTGAGCTGGGAGTCCAAAGAGAGTCCTGCTAATGGTTTGCCAGGTTTCTCACAGAGGCTTCCACTTCCACTTCCACCTGCCAGGTGTGCAGCACCACCTCGCAAAGTCAGGTAGGAGGGTGGGAATGAGGAACCCCCCTCGGGCATTAGCTCCTTAAGGCTACAATGTTTTGGGCAGGTCTGGAGTAGCTGCCTCCCTCTTCCAGTGCTACATGTCATCATATTACTGAGTTCTCTTTTCTGTACAACAGTCAACACCATTTGAACTCATCTTGTTTGTTAATTTATTTACTTGTGTCTGGTTTGCCTTCCCCACCCCCCTCGGAACCCCAAGAGAGCAGGAGCCTCGTCAATGTTCACCGCTGGATCCCTGAGCCTGGCACAGGCCCTGGGCACAGCAGCACATAGACGTATCTGGTGAATGGGTGGGTCAGTGAATGCATGAGTTGAATAGGAGATGTCTAGTCAAGAGGGTAAACATAGGATCTGAAGATTGTTATAAATTAATCACCTTATTCACCAAAAATCACTTTATGAACTTGCTGGCTGGGAAAAAGCCAGAAATCTTCATTCCTCCCCTCTCTTAGAAGGGAGACGAGCTTTTTTATTTATTTTAATTTTTAAAAGAATTGTTATTTTTTGTGTTGTTTTGCTTTATAATTTTTATTTCGAAAATATTAGGCAGTACAAGTGTTTTTGTCACATGGATGAACTGTATAAAGTGAAGGAAGGCTTTTAGTGTGCCCATCACCAGAGCAGTGCACATTGCAACCGAGAGGTGAGTTTTTACCCCTCACTTCCCCCTTTTTTTATGCTACTTTTCAAGCTCAGAAAAGAACTTCTCCGTAAAACAGCGTTTTTTGTTATTTTTTCTTTTGCAAAGGCAACAACCACAGGGTAATTATAGGCTTTACACCTAACAGGATCATAAATTAATCGAAAAGCTTCATACTTCCCAGAATTCCATTGACTGTCAGAAAGAATCTGTCGGGGTGGCAATGTGACATCAACTCAGTGGTTAGAGACAAATGCTTCAAGTCAGCCATAAAATTGTCTAATTGTCTTTGAAAATTAAACTCTTATAGCAGAGCCACATTTAGCTGCAATGTTAATATTGTGACTTTGCATAGGAAAAAAAAAAAAAAAAAAGACCTACTGCCCCATCATCTAGGGAATTACTTTTTCCAGGGCATCAGTTTGTAATTTAACACAATGCAATAAGCATTTGGCTAACAATACCCCAATATTCGGGGCATGCAGATGTATTCTCAAGTCACCTTGGAAAGACAACAGAGCCTCGAAACATACATATATATACTGGATTTCAGAAAATCAAGTATTATTTATTGTCACCAGGTACTACCTGACACCTGCCTTCCCCAGGTCACGGAGAGATGCCAACTCAGAGAAGCTGGCTTGCACCCATCCCACTCGGTCACTCTACGTGGAAGACAGGGAGAGAGGGCTGCTTTGGGGGGAGCACAGTGGTCATGGAGAGAAGCACTTCTACACATACGCAGCACACACACGCAAACACACACACTCGGTCATGGTGGCTGGGGGCAAAGAGCTACTTGAATAGATTAGGGGTCCCTTCAATAATGGAGCAGCAACATAATTTTTATTTCAGAGTATTACAGGGTACAAACATTTTGGTTACATGAATTGCTTTTGTGCCATTTAAGTTATAAGTGTACCCATCACCAGATGGGGGCAGTGTACCCATTTGTTGTGAATTTACCTGTCACCTCCTTTCCCCTCCCACCTGCTTGGTTTCCTCTGAGTTTTGGTACCATATGTGCACATGAGTGTTGATCGATTAGTTCCAGTTTAACAGTGAGTACGTGTGGTGTTTGTTTTTCCATTCTTGCTATACTTTGCTTAGAAGAATGGTTCCAGTTCCAAGCAGGTTGTTACAAAGGGTATTAATTCACCATTTTTTATGGCTGAGTAGTACTCCCCATGCTATACATATACCACATTTTATTAATCCACTCATGTACTGATGGGCATTTGTGTTGTTTCCACATCTTTGCAATTGTGAATTGTGCTGCTATAAACATTCGAGTGCATGTATCTTTTTGATAAAATGTCTTTTTTTCTTTTGGGTAAATACCCAGTAGTGGCATTGCTGGATCCTATAGTAGGTCTACTTTTAACTCTTTGAGGTGTCTCCATACTACTTTCCATAGAGGTTGTACTAGTTTGCAGTCCCACCAATAGTACATGAGTGTTCCTTTCTCGCCACATCCATTCATCTGTTGTTTTGGGACTTTTGGATAAAAGCCATTCTCACTGGAGTTAGGTGATACCTCATTGTGGTTTTGATTAAACTCCATTAAAAAGTGGGCAAAAGACATGAACAGAAGGTTTTCAAAAGAAGATAATGGCCAATAAACATATGAAAAAATACTCAATGTCTCTAATCATCAGGGAAATGCAAAACAGCAGCATTTTGTTCCTCAACTGGGTATCTGCTTAGCCAGCAGGCTTGCTAACTTGCCCATTTACTGGGGCAGAGGAAAAGAACCAAGGATGGTCCAGAGAAGACTACAGAGTGAAAGGGGTACGAGGTTCCAGATTCTGAGACATATGGAAGCAGGTCCCACGGCGTGACTACCAGGTGGCAGGGGGCACCATGGGGCACTGAAGGGCTACCTATCTCGTTAGGTTGCTGTAAGTTGTCAAGCGAACAGAATAATGCCTGACTTTCAGTAAGTGCTCCAGGTGCTAGTGGTTAAACTTATTATTACTTTAATGTAAAGCCTTGCTTCCACAGGACAGCATGACCTCTCTGGGCCTCAGTCTGTAAAAGTGAAGTGATTTATTTCACAGGGTCATATCTGTGTGTGTTAACAGCCTAGTACCTTCACTGTAAGCTTTCAATACATTCATTCATTCGTTGAATGAACATTGATCAGCTAGGAAGTGCCAGGCACACAACAGCAAAACAGATAAGCTCCCTACCTTCATGGTGCTTAAGATCTAGTGGGGAAGGCCAACACTGAACAAGGAACTCTAAGTGTGACATGTTATTAAAGGAAAGTGTAATGTGCTCTGGTGATATATATCCGAGGGAATGAACCTAGCCTGCGACATCAGGGAAATGCCCTTTAAGGAAGGGGGAGTTTCACTGACACGTGATGGGTTAGTAAGGATCAGCCAGGTGAAAAAGCACTCCAAATGGAATAAACAGCATGTGCAAAAGTCCAGGGTTCAGAATTAGTGCAGCACATTGCAAAAGCTAGAAGAGGTTCAGTATGAACAGACGACAAAAAGCAAAGGGGGAGTGTGACTTAATTATATGTCAACTTGGTTGGACCACAGGGTACCCAGATATTTGGTCAAACATGATTCTGTTTCCATGATAATGTTTTTGGATGAGATTAATATTTAAATCAATAGACTGAGTAAAGCATTGTCATCCATAATGTGGATGGGCCTCCTCCAATCAGTTGAAGGCCTGAATAGAACCCAAAGACCAGCCTGTTCCAAGCAAGAGAGAATTCTCGAGACTGACTTCAATACTTCATCTTCAACACTGGCTGTTCCTGGTTCTAGACAGAAGGCCTCTGTCCAGCCTGCTGGCCTTAGGACTCAAACTGCACCAATGACCCTGCTGGGTTTCCAGCATGCTGGCCTACCCTGCAGATTTTGAACTAACCAGCTCCCACAATGGCATGAGTGAACTCCTTATACTAAATATCTCTATCTATATATACATCCTCTTGGTCTTTTTCCCGGGAGAATCCTGGAGAGACAAGGTGGTGGTAGGGGCGAGACCATCCCAATGTCCAGTGATCACAGTGGGTAAGTCACAGGATGTGAGGACAAAGAAGGGATTCAGGGCAATTGTGAACCCTGGAGGGCATTGTAGAGGAAGGTCCATGACACCGGCTCTGTGATTTTAAATGGTCTGCCATGGTACAGCATGAAGGCTGGAGGGATGGAGCAATGGCGGAGCTGGGAGCTATCAGTATGGGCTGTTGCTGCTGCAGCATGAGCAGAAGTCAGAGGCTTGGACTAGCGTGATGATAGGGAGATGTAGAAATAGAAAGATTCATAAAGTATCAAGAAGTTTTGATCCACATGGTTGGATCATAATGCCTTTTCTCTTAGAAAAGGGAGATAAAATATTCTATAATCCTCCTTCAAGGAAAGTACTTGCTAGTAAAATAGATTAATTGGTTCTTCCAGTTGGAACACATTTATTCACCCATATCTTCCATTGTATTGATTCTGTCATCTCCTTTCCTCAGCCTAACGGTGACATAACTACGAAAACAGGAGCTAAGAGAAAGAACAGATGGGCACACTTTGGCTGGACTCCCAGACAGGAGCACACCTTCCGCCCACTGCAGGTGGATGCATGCTCACAAGCCACTGAGCCATCTCTCATTGCTACAGACACATGGCTCTCTGCAACGTATCCTTCACTTACAACTCCCGAAGTAAACTAAGGATAATAATGCCTTCCCCATTATTACATTTTGTGTTTGTGTGTGGTGAAAACAAACACAACAGTCTTTTAAACTCCTCACATTCAAATGTAGAAATTTAATTAACTAGATCTGTTCCTTGAAGCAAACCTTATTGTTCATATAGAGAAAGTGTGAGTGGTCTAGACTGAAGATCCAACCAGCCACAACACATTCCTTTAAGTCAAAGCCTAATCCAGAACAAGGCTCTAACGCTCTTCAATTCTATGAAGACAGAGAGGGGAGGAAGCTGCAGAAGAAAAATTTGAAGCTAGCAAAGATTGTTTCATGAGATTTCAGGAAAGAAACTGTCTCCATAACATAAGAGTGCAAGGTGAAGCAGCCAGTGCTGATGTAGAAGCTGCAGCAAGTTATCCAGAAGATCTACCTAAGATCACTGATGAAGGTGGCTACACTGAAGGACAGGTTTTCAATGTAGATGAATCAGCCTTCTATTGGAAGAAGATGCCATCTAGGACTTTCATAGCTGGAGAGGCAAAGTCGATGCCTAGCTTCAAAGCTTCAACGGACAGGCTGACTCTCTCGTTAAGGGCTAATGCACCTGGTTGAAGTTGAAGCCAATACTCATGTACCATTCTAAAAATCCTAGGGTGTTTAAGAATTATGCTAAATCTACTCTGCCTATGTTCTGTGAATAGAGAAAGCCTGGATGATAGCACATCTGTTTAGAGCATGGTTTACAGAATGTTTTAAGTCCATTATTGAGACCTATTGCTCAGAAAAAAAGATTCCTTTAAAAATATTTAAAATATTAAAAAATATACTGACAATGCACCTGGTCACCAAGAACTCAATGGAATGTATAAGGAAATTAATTTTGTTTTCATGGCTGCTAACACAGCATCCACTCACTCTGCAGCCCACAGATCAAGGAGTAATTTCAACTTTTGAGTCTTATTATTTAAGAATATTAAATACATTTTGTAAGGTTATTGCTGCCATAGATAGTGATTCCTCTGAGGGATGTGGGCAAAGTAAATTGAAAACATTCTGGAAAGGATTCACCATTCTAGATGCCATTAACAACATTCATGATTCATAGGAGGTCAAAATATCAATGTTAACGGGAGTTTGGAAGTTGATTCCACCACTCATGGATGACTTTGCAGGTTCAAGACTTCAGTGGAGGAAGTAACTGCAGATGTGGTGGAAATAACAAAGAACAGGAATTAGAAGTGGAGCCCGAAGATGTGACTGAATTTCTTCAATCTCATGATAAAACTTGAGCAGATGAGGAGTTGCCTCTTATCGACGAGCAAAGAATTAGTGGTTTCTTAGATGAAATCTATTCCTGGTGAAGATGCTGTGAAGATTGTTGAAATGACAACAAAGAATTTGGAATGTTACATAAACTTATTTGGTAAAGCAGCCCCAGGGTTTAAGAGGATTGACAAATTTCGAAAGAAGTTCTACCATGGGCAAAATGCTATCAAACAGCATCACATGCTATGGAGAAATCTTTCATGAAAGGAAGAATCAATCAATACAGCAAACTTCTTTGTGGCCTTACTTTAAGAAATTTCCACAGGCACCCCAACCTTCAGCAACCACTAACCTTGATCAGTCAGTCACCATCAGCATCAAGGCAAGATTGTCCACCAGCAAAATGATTACAACTCACTAAAGGCTCAGATGATAATCATTTTTAAAATTAAGGCATGTACATTGTTTTCTTTTTTAGACATAATACTATTGTACACTTAACAGACTACAGCAGCAGTCCCCAACCTTTTCCACACCAGGAACCGGTTTCATGAAAGATAGTATCTCCACGGGCCAGGGTGGGAAGGGATGGTTTCAAGGGTGATTCAAGTGCATTACATTTATTGTGCAAACCTCTCTGCTAATGATAATCTGTATTTGCAGCTGCTCCCAGCGCTAGCATCACTGCCTCAGCTCCACCTCAGATCATCAGGCATTAGATTCTCATAAGGAGCGCACAACCTAGATCCCTCCCATGCACGGTCTATGATAGGGTTTGCACTTTGAGAATCTAATGCTGCTGCCAATATGACAGGAGGCGGAGCTTATGCAGTGATGTGAATGATGAGGAACGGCTATAAATACAGATGAAATGTCATTCTCTCACCTGCCACTCACGTCCTGCTGTGTGGCCCAGTTCCTAACAGGCTACAGACAGGTACTGGTCTGCAGCCCAGGGGTTGGAGACCGCAAGACTACAGTATTATGTGAATATAACTTTTATATGCACTGAGAAACTAAAAAAAATTGTGTGACTTGTTTTATTGAGGGATTTGCTTTATTGCAGAGGTCTGGAACCAAACCTGCAATATCTCCAAAGTATGCGTGTACTTGCGAAGGTTAATTTTATGTATCAACTCAACTGGGCTCAGGGATGCCCAGACATCTGGTTAAACATTATTTATGGGTGTAAGGATGTTTCTGGAAAATAGTAGCATCAGTGTTGTCAGACTCAGTAAAGCAGACTGCCCTCCTCAAAGTGGGTGAGTATTATCCAATCTATTGAGGGCCTGAACAGAACAAAAAGTCAGAGGATGGTCTATGTCTCTGGCCTGACTGTTGAGCTGGGAATCTTCTCCTTCTTCTCCTGCCCTTGGCACTTCTGCTTTTCAGGCCTTCAGACTTGTACTGGAATCTATACTACACCCGCTCTCCAGCTCTCAGGCCTTCAAACTACATCACTGGTTTTCCCGAGTCTCCAGCTTGAAGGCAGATCATGCGACTTCTCAATTTCCATAATCGTGTGAGCTACTACCTTACAATACATCTCTTTCTAGATATATACATTTCCTATTGATTCTGCTTCTCTGGAGAACTCTAATACAATAGTTTAGGAGCCCTCACCCCATGCCCAGTTCAGGAAACTATAAACAAGGCATAAATGTCCTTGCAGAATCTGAGCCACTGTGGAATAGGCGGCCTCCCACTAGAGCCTCTCCCCAGCTGGGAGTAGGGCTGCAATTTGAGGAGCCGTATTTCAGAGCCTACAAACAGCACTACCATGGGCTGTTAGCTGCGGTCACTCCCTCTTTCTTGAGAGTTCATAGAAGAAAGGGTGTTGGGGCAATGCTGAAAGGAGGGAGAGGAAGCTCAAACTCCCACCTCTTTAGTTCAGGGATGTACAACCGTCTTGGCTCTCGAGATGTGAGCACCAGGGCTTATGGGGAAAATCGGATGGGGAAGACCATTCAAACCACTCAGGACCATTCAAAACCTATGGCAACCAGAGCATACACATGCACAAAACTGGTACCTCAGAAGCAAGCCAGCAGCTTGTGGCAGCAAGACGATGCCACAGGAAATATTAAAAGTGCACAGAATCGGCCGGGCGCGGTGGCTCACGCCTGTAATCCTAGCACTCTGGGAGGCCGAG
>JAQIFY010005132.1:0-11277 GCA_028533085.1 Varecia variegata | reverse complement strand
CACATTCCTTAATACCACTGAAACACTGTGAAATCATATGAACCATAAGATACCAAATTAATTAGGCTGTTGAATGACAACCACCTTCCATATTAGCCAGGCAATGATATTCATGTGTTAACTGCTCTGAGCAGAGGGGTAGATAATCTAAGCTTTCTGTAGCTCAGTTTCCCTCATAGATGAAGTTGGAGCAGACAGTGAGTTCTATGTTGTTTTCCTGCTCAAAAATTGAATTTATAATAGAATCTACACAAATATAAAAAATCTATACAAATCCCCTTGTTTTGACTCAGTAAATGGGATTTGAATAAACAACAACAAAAACAAATAAAAAAAAGATAGGTAATCTTCACCTACAGAAAAATATTTGGACAAGTTTTTCTGTAATTCATTAAAACAACTGAGATTTTAACATTCAGTTGCAATATGAAAGTGCTTGCATGCTTAATATGCTCCAGGAGCAATGCTTGTTAAAATGCATGGAACAGATCAGGCCATCTTTGGAAAAGCTTGTCCCTCCATTTTGAATGCATCTTTTAAGTATAAATAATCTAATTTCAGAAGGTTCCTATTTTGCCATGGGTTTTTTTTCCTGTTTTTTCCTATTTGTATATATTTCAGGGGTACAAGTGCAGTTTTCTTACACGGATATATTGCAGTGGTGAATCCTGGCTTTTAGTGTAACCATCACCCGAACAATGTACAGTATACCCCCATTTTGCCATAGAGTTTGAAAACATATCTAGTGACCATTATTTTTTCAACAACCATTTCATCCTGAAAAACATCTTCCAAAGCAGTTCTCTTAGCATGTACATGATCAAAGGTGATGAGAATGACCCCAACTACTAACCATCTAAGAGAAAAATGTTTTTCAAAAAATTTCATCAAATCTTCCAGTTGTCATCTGAACTGATACTAGTTAAAATAATGACCAGGCAAGGAAATAGTTCTTACTGGTTGAAAAAAATCAGGGATTCATAGAACTCTAACTCTCAACCTATATGGGGCCTCCTGGTTCTGTTTTTCTCTCACTTATCTTAATTCTGCTAGAATCCTAGCATTAGGACATAAAATCTTTTCCTATTCTAGGCAGAGATCTGTTCCAGGTAAGCCACTTGTGTTTGTATCTTCATAATTTTTCACTCTCAATTTCTTATACTACTCAGTAATCTCAAAAATAAAATGAGTGTCCCTGGCAAGTAAGACAGACTGATACAGAAACATTTGGGTCTTTGTGTCTGCACTTTGTATAAGTTCTATACCTATGAACTAGGGGACAGTTTCATAGGAAAAGTGGTGGTGTAATTTGTAAAGATGGAAGGTTCAAAGAAAACAGCAATACTCCTAGATGTGCAAAGATACCCAACAAAAAAGGCCAGCCCCTAAGATAGCAAATTACATGAGTAAAATCTAGCTACATTTTACTCATCCAAGTAGCTGCCCAGGATCTTGGAACATGATCCCAGGAGAAGGACATGGACAGATAACCTTTTCACCTCTTGCTCAGAAATGGGAAAAATGAGCCATACTTAGTCATTTACTAACAGAAAAACTTTAGAAGGCTCCTTTAATACTCTACTAGTAAATTATACCTCAATTTAAGCAGTATTATGCTAATGAATACAAATCATTAAAGCAAAGTCCCTTGAAGTTAAAATTCAAGCTCCTTAGAATGGTGGTTACCAGAGGCTGGGAAGGGAAGAGCGCAGGAGGGGATGAAGAGAAGTTGGTTAATGGGAATACAGTTAGACAGAAGGATTAAGTTCTAATATTCAATAGTACAGTAGAGAAATTATAGTTAAGAGTATATAAATGTATTGTATATTTCAAAATAGCTAGAAGAGAAGAATTGGAATGTTTCAAACACAAAGAAAAGATAAATGTTTGAGGTGCTGTATATCCTAATTACTCTGATTTGATTATATATAAGTATCAAAACATCATATGTACCCCTAAAATATGTACAACTATTATATATCAATTTAAAAATTTTTAAAATCAATTTCTTTTTCACAGAACATTAAAGCTTTGCAAAATCACTAGACCCTCCCAAGTTCACTTTCAATTTTTTTTAGTGAGAAATCAAGTATTGCCTTCAAGCTAATAACATCATCATGTACTTGAAAATATATTTTCTATCTAAAAATAAGGGGCATGAGATTATTATTTCCTGCTCATATGAGTGGAGAAAAGTCTAGGACCTAATTCTTCCTGATCATGTTTAGCAAAGTTTTTCTGTGCTTCCTTTCTATCTTCTGTGCTATACTCTATATTATGGTTAAGAGCTCCAGCTCAAAAGCCACTGAAAGTAAGTATGAATACTTTTATGAAGGTTTCTTGGAATAATACATTTTTTAACTGTGGAGCACAAATTGAATAATTTAGTGTAGGCAATGAATGGAATAGAGAAAGGTTATCTGACCATACTTCCTACCTCTGCATCCTGATAATCCTGAAAGACAGGATTTCTCTTACTCCTTTTGGACTGGGGGGAATGTTGGTTACCTTCTTTATTGCCATTCCTTCTTCTTTTCCTGAAAATAAATTGAAAAGAGAGAGGAGAATATAACAACCAACAATTGATCTTTTCCACCTTTTAATTGTAAACCAGTGGCAACATAAATATTTGCGATCTCATATGAGAAAATATGCCACTGTCCACTACCCCAAGAGATTGAAAGTCACAAGTACCCAGTCACCGGCATGAAGAGGAAAAATATAACACAGGAACTCTAAGGAAAGTCAAGGTGTAAATTCCACTTCTAGAAATAAGCTTCACAATTTCAAATAACCTTTGGAAATAAAGTAAGAACAGAAAGAATTTAATGGCTAAGTTTTCAAAATCTACCTAATTAGGTTCATCATCTTCATTACAATTCCAGGTTAAGTTATTTTTAACCCCTTCCATAAGATAACACTTAAGACAGGTATGTCTGCTAGTGTCTATCTAAAGTCCTTATGCAAGTGGTGTACAAACACTGAAGAGACATTTCTTGTGTTCTGTTACATAATTACTGTTGCTATATCAGCCAGTATTATGACATAGTAGTTACTTAACTAGACTGTCATCATGAGATTGTGGTTGACTGTTTCCTTCAAATATTTCTTTCTCAAAAATGTTTTCAATGATTAGAAAGATTACATCTTTAGTCCCAAGTCCCCTCTCAGTAAGTAATCAGATTTGCAGTGTTTGACACAATTCTCACAGCACCCTATTATTGATCAGACATTCTCCCCAGCCATCTACTTAAAGATTACTTTTGAGTTTTCGGTACTCCTAAGAATGGCTTAGTCCACTCATTTTTATAATTTCATTACTCTTCAATCTAACTCTCATCTCTGGAAGACTGAGTAGTGAACATGTAGCTCAGTGGTTTCAAACCCTTTGTTAAATTAAGCTGCATTCTTTAAAAAAAAAAAAAGCAATGTATAATAGAAAAAGGAGGAAGTTCCTGTACTGGGAACAGGGTCCTTTAATCTGCCTCCCTGTGCCACCCACTAACATAGCTTGACCTCTCTTCTTAAAATGGAAGAAAGATCAGTACCAGAGAAGCACAGTGACTCAGACAGTAAAATAAGTAAGGCTGGAAGAGCTTGGACTGAAAGGAAAGTTCTCTTTAGCTTTGGCCCAAGGCCCTCTATGAAAGTGTTCAGGAAGTAAAAATTAGTGAAGAACTACAAGTCCAAATCAAAAAATATCTTTATGATAAAGAAGTTGCCAGTAATAAATGAATTAGATAATTTACGTACAGTACTCTTTAAAGGAAAACTTTTTTGGTAGGAAATGTGACTTTTTTTTCTGGATATGTGAGGCATGCCAAAGCAGTTTCAGCAGTTTTAGTTGGACTTGGGGAGAGAAAGACCTTTGCAGTCGGATCAGGCTTGCTTCATACATACTGTTTATTGTCAAATGGCCATGTCCCTAATTCCAATACTATGTTGGTAATTTGGCCCCTAAATTCATATTCATTGTATTTTTCTATATTGCAAGCTCCTTATTTCATGATCCAAATCGATGCAGCAGGCTAGATTTACTACGTTTTTACCAGTAGACTAAATAACATTAGGAGCCTTCCAGAATCTCAGTTCTATGAATTGACTTGATCCAGGGCAGGGTCCTTGTGGAAAGACAGACAATATACTGACCAAATATACATGATCAAAACACTGAGCAACAATAAAAAACCCACAATATCTACTGAGGAAATTCTATGCTCTTATACATCCTACTCAAGCGTCAGTGAGATTATTATGGAGTGAAGGAAAGAGCTTTGAACCTGGAAAGATCTAGGCTCTGTTCTGAGTCTGTCAGGAACCAGCTAAATGGCCTTCATTGTCAACTGAACTGGCTGAAGCCAGTAAAATTGACTTTTTTTTTTTTTTTTAGTTTCTTTTTCTTATGTCTTCATTTTTTTTTAAATTCAGGATATTATGGGGGTACAAACATTTTTGTTACATGAAATGCCAGGGCTACAAGCGTGTCCTTCCCCTATGCAGTGTGCCCTGTTTCCATTAGTTGTGGGTTTACCCCCCCCCCACACCCCTACCTGACTGGCACCCAATGAGTATTACTACCATGTGAGCACCTTCGTGTTGATCAGTTAGTACCAATTTGATGGTGAGTACATGTTTTAATGACATAGGCAAATACTGACTACAAAATGCCAAATTTAAAAAAATCATATAGAAAACTGTTGATATATTATAACCCAGCATCATAAAACAACTGATTATATGGAAAAAAAATTACCGGATGTAAATATTATTTTATTTCACAATGTTTATTGAGCACCCACTAAGTGCTAGGTACTTAGGTATTAACAAAAGAGTGAAACAAACATACACCACAGCTCCTGCTCTCATAAGGCTGCACAGTGATGGCTGTCTTTGGATCATATTTTGAGTATTTGAGTGTTTTAAGCTCAACTTTTACTGAAACTTTCAACATCTTACAGTATGTTAGCATTATTTTTAAAACAAAATGACTAATATTATGAAAACAATTTTTCAAAGCGTAAAGTTGAGTTTAAAAAGCAGGATGTTGAAATCACGATACAACATTAATCACATTTGTTTAAAATGCACCTTTATGAACGAAAAACATCTAAGGAAATTTATCACAAAATATTATTAATAGTCATAGCTGGGTGATGGGACTGGATAAGATTAGTTTTCCTTATTACACTATCGGTCCAATAAATTTTCTACAACGCGATTCAGTGACGTCTGCAATTAAAGAATATATTGGTAAAAGTGCATAAAACCCCATTAAAACGTGGAGAAAGAGAATGACAAAACCATTCAGAAAAGCAAAAATACAAGTTGCTAGGGTAACTACGCAGCCCCACAGGAGAAATGGCAATTTAAAAAACAAAAGGGTTTTGTCCAATGGCAGAGAATTTTCTCGATCCCGCTCCCCATCCCCCTGGCAGCAGCAACCCCAGCCCCAGGACCTGTTAGGCGCAGACAACAGAGGAACCAATCTTTTCTCTAGAAAAAGGGCTCTGTGGCGTTTTTTCAAACACGAAAGGCAGGGTGAGAGGCGGGCAGGACCGCTCCACGGCGTAACGTTGCCATCTGCAGGCCAGGGAGACCGAGAGCCACCAATCCCATAGGAAAATCAATCTTTTCCGCTGCTTTTCTGCCCAGAGCCCGAAGATCTTGGCTGGGGAAGCCAACTAGGATGAACGGGAGGACCAGAGAACGAACCGGTACCAGCCGGAATGGCCACGGCGAACAGACCTCTGCAAAGACGCCTTTCCCGAGTCCCGCCCTCAGAACCATAGCAACAGCAGCAGGAAGTCCCAGCGCCACCGGAAATACGCGACCCGGGGCCGGGGCTGGCCTAGGATTGGCGGGTTCTGGGCCTGCGCGTCGGAGCCGACTGAGGTCGGTTCCAGTCTCGCTCCCGCTTCCCGCTTGGAGGTTTTCTTCCCTGCTCGGTTGCAAGCTGTCGGCCAAGTGGGACCGTTGATTTCCAGTACCTGAGGCATGACTACCCCAGTCACCCTGCTGCCCCACGTTCGAGACCTGTACCAATCCCCTGTCATTCTCCACCTCCCACGTGGAAGACTCACGGTCTTCCTCTCAGCCTTCTGTCCTCTGATCCTTCCTGGCGACCTCAGCGCCCGCGAGGCTGGCCAGGCCACCACCGGAGCCTCTCGGTCCTCAGGGATCTTCTCCTCCCTAACTGAGCATCCTCCATCCATGATCTTTCCCTAGGCCTCAGGGAAGACCGCAGCCCTCCGTGGTGTCCGTTTCTTGCGTCCCCCTCTCTCATCCAGCAGCACCACCTCCTTCCCTTCCAGCTCCCTCCCTCCAATGGCGCAGCCTTCAGCCCTGGGAGGCCGCTGACCGCATCTGCAACCGCGTTCTTCGTCACCACTCACCAGGCCCTCCTTACCCAGCTACCCAGAGCTATAAACTCTCCCCTCAGAGGCATCTCTCCTTCTCCTTTTTCCCCTCCTGGCAATATCTCTAAATGGGAGAACTCTGCACCCTCCACATTTGGATCCTCTGTCTGGTTTACTTACAAGAGCTCTCCAGAAGCGCCAGCATCCAATCTTTTCATGATAGTCTCCAATATTCCTTTGAGAAAACAGAAGTGATCAGAGAGGAACTCTCAGCACTTCCCAGCAACAGTGGATCTGGACTTGTAATCTCTGCTGCTCCTCTGGAGGAAGTGACCTGACCTTACTTGAAGCCAGGCCCTTTACCTGGATCCTATGCCTTTCTACTTTCTTAAAGAATTGTCTTTTGCAGTTGAAAGATGGTCTCACTAATAACCTATCTATCAGAGGAAAATAAACTATCAAACAGAAAGTAAGAGAAATAAACTCACAACTATCCTTTGTTTAATTAAACACGTGTGGCCTAACTTGTTATCTCTGAGTTCTTTTCTCAGCCTTGAAAAAGTTCCTGAGAAGACAGTAGGAGTAGGAACTTCCCCTGCTTCCTCAAGAAGAGACAGTACCAGATGCCTCCCGCTATCAAGAAGAAAGAAAAAACTAAGAAAAAACTGCTATCTATTTGCTACATGAGAAACAGAAAAAAGCCAACACAGCAGCTTCACAGCCACTTTCTCTCTCTCTCTCTCTCTCTCTCCCTTTCTTTCTTTCTTGGGAAAGTAAATAAACTTTTACTTCTATATATCCTAATTACTGTCTGAGAATTCTTTCTCCCCACCACCACCACATATGGGCTTCACACCCTAACAGCAGTTATAATTTCTCCTGAATTATGTTCTCCATATGTATTGTATTATTCCATCATCTATAAAGTTGGCAGAGGATTGCTGGAGTTAATGCTGGTCTTGGCTCTTGCTGTGAAATAGGTGATGCCACAGGGGGCTGCATTCCCTGAGGGAAGAATGTGGAAAGTGACTGATTCAAGAGCTAAGGATTCTACCATGAAGGAAGCCTAACCCAGCCAGGGGCTAGGTGATCCTGCAGCTGAAGTTGTGGGGTGGCCAGTCCTGGAAAGGGAACTTTTGAATTTTCATGTTTGTCTCTGCATTGTCCAGTTTTAGCAAGAATCCTGCTAAGTCATTTTAGTGAGAATTCCCAACCCTCCATATCTCATCAGGTCCTCATCCCCTAGGTGAGGTCTGATCACCTTGGCCTGCCTTTAGCAGTAATCCTGTTCAATTTAGCCAGAATCCTCTTACCCTTGGTGTTTCCTCTTAGTAATTTTCCATTCACTGATCCACATTCTGCTCCTTGACTATAAATTCCCACTGTTCCTTGTTGTATTTGGAGTGGATCCCAATCTCGCCTCACTATAAAACCCCATTGCAATGGTCCCTACACCTATCTCAATGGTTCTGACAAAAGTCTGCCTTATACTTCTTTAACAAGTGTAATGAATAATTTTTTCCTTAACACTCTTCACCTGGATCCCATGCCCTTCCACATTCTCAAGGAGTAGGCTTTTGCAGTGATCATTCCTTTTACTTGAATCATCACATTCTTCATGTCTACTGTATCATGTTATCATCTAAAAAGTGGGCAGGGAGATGGTTAGAATTGAAAGATTTTGCTTTCTGGAGCTATCTTGGTTACCTCTGTGTTGTAGGTGAGACCCTGGAGGGCTACCTTCTTGGGGGTGAGGTGTTGAAAGTGGCTGATTCAAGATCCAGGAGTTCTACCATGAAGAAAGCCTAACCCAGCTAGGGACTAGATGACCCTGCAGTTGAGGCTGTGGAGTGGACAGTCCTAGACAGGGGATGGATAAAGGATGAGACCCAGATTCAGAAGAGTCTGCAGGTGCCTTCACAGGTGAGTTAAGGTTGAGTCAGCCAGGGAGCATGAAATTCTGACCAAGATGGGAGAGAGAAAAATGCATATATACCAGTCACAGACATGGGTGAGCATGTCATCAGCACCAGCAGGACCTGGGACACAAGAGTTATCACTTCCCTCAGAAACCACCCAGGACACTACAATCAACATAAGATGTCATAGACCCCCTGTCCCCATCACCATGGAGACCCCATATCTATCTTGGAAAGGAGTAGGGAGGTGGGGTGGAAATCTGAGAGACTGTTTTCACCAAACAGATTGAGTATTTATACAAATGGACCATACACATGATTGCATCAGATGACACCAGATTAGATCAAAAAAATCCAGTGTTTTTATCCCCATACTATTCAGAGTAGACACTCACAATGAAGACCAGATCAGTCTGAGTGGATAAATGAACCAAATACCTGTGGGGTCTGAGGGGAATGAGTGACTGTGTGGTCTCTGCACACCATCTCCTCTGGCTCCTCTGCCCACCGTCTTATCAGTCCATGTTAGAGGGGGATTGGGGCAGTAGTCTCTGGGTTGCTGTTGGCAGGTCTCTCCAGCAGTGTGGGAGCCCATCAGTGGTCCAATATGCAAGGGTGGGAAATTTTAACCGCTCCACCTACAATTCTCGCTGGTGTCCAAGCCTCTCTGGGCTTAATCCCTGCTGATGCCTTTCTCCTTTCAGTTCAGCTCTGCAACCTCTTCCCGTGGAGTCTCCTGTAGGTTCAGGCACCCGTCCTTCTGACCCTCATTCTATCTGTATTTGTCTATCTCTTTGTTTTTTCTCTTTCATCTAAAATTTCTCCTTCTTGCAGAGATGCTCTGGCTGGAGCTGTTTCTCATCTGCCATCTTGCTTCTCCTGTTGCTGATTGTATTTTATTTCTTTTTAGAGACCAGGTCTCACTCTGTTGCTGGAATGCAGTGACACAATCTTAGCTCACTGTAATCTCAAACTCCTGGGCTCAGATGATCTTTCTGCCTCAGCCTCCTGAGTCAATGGACATATTTCTATCCTCATCATAATCAACCACTCCGAGGGTTTCATCCACTTGACGATCCCTTCTATTTTAAATACATTTTTATTTTTGGATTTGTGATTATGTACACTTCTGGTGCTCTCCTACCACACTGCCTCCCCTACTTAGTGTTCTTTGCTTGCTCCTCTTCTTTCCCAGGACTTTTAAATGGGGCCCCTTCATTTGCTCTTCTCTCTCCCAGAGTGATTTCATTAGAGCATCTCTTGCCTTAATGTGGAATATCTATACTAAGTCCTTCCAAATTTACATATTGAACACCATTCCCTCCTCTGAGGCCCAGACTTGTCTGACTTACCTGACTTCCCTGTTTGGATGACCCAACATGTCTGAAAGAGAACTCCTGGGTGTGTTGCATATTGTGTGTTCTTCACTAATATCCAACAACAAGTCCTCTGATTCTATCTTCAAAATATATCCTGAGTACAACTACCACTCTAAAATCCCATGCCACTCATCCATCCTCTCTTGCCTTAATCATTATATCTTATTGTTCCTCCTTCAACCCTTATCCCTCTAAAATCTATTGTGCACAAGGTAGCCATTCTGATTTTTTAGCATGTTCAACAAATTATTTCAGGACTTGTTGAAATCCTACAAAGACTTCCCAGTTTACTTTGAATAAAATCCATGCTACTTAGCATGGCCTACAAAACCCTACAGTATCTGGTTTCTGCCTACCTCTCCGGTATCATGTCCAACATCACTCACTCAGTACAATCTAGTCACGCTGGTCTTTGTTCCTTTATCATTCTAGACTTGGTTCCTTCATAAGGCTTTTAAATTTTCTGTTTCCCAGATGTCTTGTTTTATCATTGCTGCTTTCAAATTTTATTTTTTACTTTGGTTTTCAGGCATTTGATCACAAAGTGTCAAGTTGTGCTTTTGTATGTGTTTCTCCTGCTTAGGGTTCTCAGGAGAAAACTTCTTCACCTCTTCTGTTTCTCTTCTTCTTTCTATATTACAATTACTCATATGTTGGGATGCTTGATATTTTTCCCACAGTTTTCTGTGGCACTCTTGCTATTTTACTACAGTGTTCTGTTAATTTTTGTTCACTGTTTTATGTTGGTTCTTCAGATTGCATAATTTCTTTGACCTATCCTTAAATTTCATGATTGTTTCTTTTGCCATATCAGTTATTCTCCTCAGCCCATCTAGTGACTTTTTATTCCAATTATTATATTATTCTGCTCCATAATTATGGTTTGTTTTTCTATTACATTTTTTATTTCTTTCTGGAGGTTTCCAATTTTGACACATTTCTAGCATATTTTCCTTTAATTTATGAAAGATTTATTTCTTAAATTATTTGAGTATGTTTACAATAGTTGCATTGAAGTCTCTTATCTGCTAAATTCAACATCTAGTGTCACAAAGACTCATATTCTAGTGACTATGTTCTTGAGAATGGGTTGTACTTTCTTGTTTTTTTTCATACCTAGTATATTTAGATTGAAAAATGTACTTTATAGATAGTATGTTGTAGTGACTGATTCAGCTTTGGTTTTCTGAAAGTTGTTGGCTTTTTTCTTTTGTCTTAATTGATAATTATTGTGACCCAAACTGCTAAAACTGTCTTCCCCATGGTGTGTAGGCAATTATGTTTCTGCTCAGTCTTTTTTTCAGTCTGGAACCCTGGGGTCTCTCCTTCACCTCTATAGTTATTTAGTCAGCCAATGATTTTGGGAGAGTTTATCTTTAGACACCTTAAGCTTAGGATTGTGAGATAAAGCACAAGAAGCCCAATAAAATTTGGATTTCGGGTAAACAATAAATTTTTAGTATATCTGAAATTCAAACTTAATTAGGCATCCTGTGTTTTATTTGCTAAATGTGACAACCCCACTCAAGCCAGTAAGGCCACCTCTCTCTGCCACCCAAGCTGTATGAGGCTTGAGGAATGTATTCAAAAGTGCAATAACTTCATAAATCTTCCCAGACTTTC
>JAQIFY010005131.1:0-11278 GCA_028533085.1 Varecia variegata | reverse complement strand
TGTACATTAGATTTTCAATCAATAGGGACATGGAAGGGCTTTAAGCAAGACAATAAGAAAATTGCATTTCAGAAATAACCTACAATGACAAAGGAGAAATTGGGTTGTGTGCCACCAGACTATGACACCCAGTTAGAAACCTATTGCAAAGGTTTCCTAAAGTATATTTTTTTCAGAGGCACACATTTTTCTCCTCACAACTCTTTTAAACAGTGTTCAAATGTCTTCATGTGCATGTAATAGTAGAGGAGGCATAGAAAACTACTTTGGTTCTCTTTCTTTTTATATCTTCTTTGGCTCCATTTGATTTTCAATCAAGAAGTACAGATGCTCTTTGTTTTTAGAAATAGAAATGTAACTACAATGTATCTAAATTACTGCTGGATTTCTATATTAATTTTCATGATTTATTGCTCCCCATTTTTAATTTTGAAATAATTTTGGACTTACAGAAAAAATGCCTGGGGCTGGGGGATATGGAGTGGTAAAGGGTACAAAGTTTCTGTAACCCAAGAAAATTAAGTTCCAGAGATCTATTATACAGCTTAGTAAATATATTTATCAATACTGTATTATTGTATACTAAAAATTTGCTAAGGTGGATCTTATGTTATATGCCCTTACCACATGCACACAAAATTTACATCAATGATAATAATAAATGAGGTGGGAGAAAACTTTGGGAGATGACGAATATGTTTATGGCCTTAATGGTGGTGATAGTTCACATGTGTGTATTTATTCTCAAATTCATTTACAGCTTTTTATATGTTGATCATACCTCAATAAAGTGGTTTTTTATATTATTTTTTTCAGCTTATTATGGGGGTACAAAAGTTCAGGTTATATATATTGCCCATGTCCCGCCCATCCCCCCGAGTCAGAGCTTCAATAGTGTCCATTTCCCAGACAGTGCACATTGCACTCATCATGTAGGTATACACTCATCCCCTCCCCCAACCCCCCATTCAATAAAGTGGTTTTTACAAAAATAAGAGTTCCAAAAATAATAGAGAGTTCCCATATACCATTCACTTGCTTATGTAGAGATAGTACAATTTTAAAAAACAAAACATGAATGTAGATACAATAATATTAACTAATCTACAGTCCTTATTTGAATTTTGCCAGTTTCCCACTAATATCCTTTATATAGTTTATGACCCAAACCAGGATCCCACATTGTACTTTTGCTGCCAAATCTTGAATCCTTTAATATGTGCTATGTCCTCTATCTTTTCTTCTTTCACAATCTCCACACTTCTGAAATGACCAGGCCAGTTATTTTCTAGAATGTCCCTGAATCAGTGTTTGCATGATGTATTCTCAAGATTAGATTGAGGCTATGCATTTTGACCTGCAAAAATGACAATGTATTTTTTCTCCATGCATTATACCATGTGCACGTGGTGTAGACATACCTTATTATTTGTAATATTAATTTTGCTGATTGAGTTTCTAATGTGGTATCTCCTGTGCTTCTCCACTGTAAAGTAAACATTTTCCCTTTACATGTATCTTCCAAAATCAGTCCTAAGTTCTTGGCCGTTAATACCACCCTGTCCCTCTTTTCCCCCACCCATCATCTTCCTTATTTCTTTGACAGCTTTATTAGACTTTTTAAATAAAGAGAGGTAAATGTGGGCTCAAGTAGCCATCCACCTTCATTAATTGGGTGCCTATTATGAACCAGGAATAAAAGTAGATAAGACACATAAAATCTCAAAGCCTATAGGGGACATAACTTTCAATGAAATACAGTGAATATAAGGAAGGGGTATGCTTAAGTTATTCAATACTCAGTACTGGTATAAGGTACTGTTTTATATACTAAGTGAAGAATAAAGATTTTATTTCACATATAGAAAATATCTAAATATTTATTGTTGATAACTAACTTCTGTTAAATAACATCTATCAAGAAATCTACTCATTTGAAAAACTTACTGAGTGCCCACTGGTGCCTAGCACTGAGGTGGGCACTGGAAATGAAATGGTGAATCAGGAAGACATGATTTCTGTCCACATGAAAAATCAGGCAGGGTAAGAATGCTGGAAAATAAAGGGTGATAAATTCTATAGAAATATAGAAAGCAATAGAATACTTTCAATTGATACATATTCTTATAAAATGTCATGGGTTACTTGTTAGTAGAAAAAAAATTTGAATATTCTACAAGCTTTTGTTTAAACCATGAGGTCCATAAATGTTGCCCAATACAATTTCATTTCAGATTTTGTACAAAGTGTATCAGAGGGTTTTTTGTTTTCCTGGTTTCTTTTTGTTCATTTGTTTTGCATGTGTGTGTTGTGTGCATTTCCATTGTAATATTTGGGCACATCCCCATAATAAAGAAACTCCAAAGTCATCCCTCCATCCAAAAAAAAAAAAAAAAATGGAAATTAACAGCTACCGCTCCAAATTTGGTATTAGCAGTAAAATAAATAGTGATATTGATGGAAAATAAAAATAACCCTGTAAAGCTTTTCTTTGTTATTTTTTAACATTATGTATTGTATAGCAAATTACCACACACTTAGTGGTTTAAAACAATAGCCATTTATCATGTCATGGATCTGTGAGTCACAAGCTAGGGTGAGGCTTAGCTGGATCTTTTGCTTAGGGTCTCACAAACCTGAAGTTAAGGAGTCTGCTGGGATGAAGGTGTCATCTGACACTTGGGTTTCTCTTCCAAGATCATGGCAATTAGATGATTACGTGAGTTTAAAAAGCTCACCTAGAATAATATCCCTTTTGATTAACTTAAACTGTTTAGTAACCTAATCATGGCAGCACTATCACATTATATTAACAGATTTGCTCACATTTAAAGTGAGGTAAGTGCACAGGGAGTATACCTAGGAATCTTGGCAGGATCCTACCTACCACACATCATATCACATTTATTTTTACTTATAAGTCCTATAAAATCAGAAGTTTCTTTAGGATAAAAATATTTTTTGCTTTTAGTATCGGAGGAGAAGACAGCAAACTGATCCAAAGTATGAGTGTTTATCTGTAAAGTTGATGATTTATAATAGCATGATCCTGGTATTCTTGGAAAACTTTTTTAGAATAATTTAAAATTACTTGTTGAACACCATTTAAGATACTAGAATTTGAATCCCATATTATATAAGTGAGGAGGAATCTTGGAAGTGAGTATGAAATCTTTCAACTATTTAGTTCCTTTGAATGACATGGTTGATTAGAGCCTGGGATTATTCTATAGCAAAATTCCAAATAGTTTGCTTTCTAGCCACAATGTATATGTAAGAAAAGTTAAAACAAAATCCTATGAATTTAACTGGACCTCTCAGTCTCTCAAGGAACAATAGATAGAAAGATCATAGATGATCAGAAGTTTGTCAGGGGTCTTTACATATGAATGAGATTATTACTGAGTTGAATGTTGCATTTGGAAAAATTATCACTCTTCCAAAGTGAACAGGATTGGTCAACAGTAAGTTAACTAATTGCTAATTTTTTGTTAAAATGAATTTAGCTATATGTGTGCATGTGTGTATGTTTGTAAGTATTTCAATGCACATTTTAGTCTCAAATTTTTACCTTCAATCTTTTGCTCAGATTTCAGTCCTTTGGCTGCTTTTCATAATCACATTTGTAACATTTCCATTCAGCTACACAATGCCCTTGCAATCATCATCTCATTATGCCTATTGTAAAAAGCCATTTGGAATGTATGTTAAAAAACAAATAGTCAAACTTGCAATACTAACTTTCTTAGGTGCTGTGGATGTACTTTAAAAAAAAAATAAATGAAGTCTTAATTTTGAACTTGGCACTGCTCTACTTGATTGCTGTTTGCTCTTAGAGGCCAAGACCAATTTTTACTTTTAAGTAGTAGAAATTTGTGAAAGAAAAACAGGGAGAAAGAAATGAACAAAGGAAAAATGAATCAACTCATGTCACTGGATCTCTCTTATTAATGTTCCCTTATATAACAACTCAACATCTACTTAATATTTAAATTCATTTTATAAGTTTAAGTTTTTTAATAAGTATAAAGTTTTATAAGTTTTATACTTAAATTCATTTAAAATAGCAATTTTAGCCATTAGTCTATTTTTCTTTAGAAAAGTTTCTGTTCATGTCTTTTGCCCACCTTTTAATGAGTTGTGTGATTTTTTTCTTGCTGATTTTCCTGAGTTCTATATAGATTCTAGTTATCAGCCCTTTATCAGATGTATAGCATGCAAACATTTTCTCCCATTTTGTAGGTTGTCTGTCTATTCACTCTAGTGATAGTTTCTTTGGTGGTGCAGAAGCTTGTTAATTTGATCAGATCCATTTATTTATGTTTGCTGATGCTGTGATTGCTTTGAGGGGTCTTCTTCATAAATTCTTTGCCTAAGCCTATGTCTATAAGAGTTTTTCCAACATTTTCTTCTAGAATTCTTACAGTTTCATGCCTTAGGTTTAGGCATGTTATCCATTGTGAGTTGATTTTTGTGAGAGGTGAGAGGTGCGAGGTGCAGATACTGTTTCAGTCTTCTACATGTGGCTATCCAATTTTCCCAGCAATGTTTATTCATTAGGGATTCTTTTCTCCAGCGTATGTTTTTGTCTGCTTTGTCAAAGATCAGATGGCAATCTGAGGATAGTTTTATATTTGGGTTCTTAATCCTGTTCCATTGGCCTATGTCTCTGTTTTTATGCCAGTATCACGCTGTTTTGGTTACAATAGGCTTTTAGTATAGCTTGAAGTCTGGCAAATTGATGTCTTCCAATTTGTTCTTTGTGCTGAAGGTTGCTTTGGCTACACAAGGTCTTCTCTGGTTCCATACAAAGCGTAGAATTATTTTTTCTAGATCTGCAAAAAAATGATGTTAGCATTTTAATAAGGATTGCATTGAATCCGTAGGTCACTTTGGGTAATATAGACATTTAACAATATTAATTCTGCTGATACATGAGCATGGTATGGTTTTCCATCTGTTTACATCCTCTGCTGTTTCCTTTCTTAGTGTTTCATAGTTATGCCCATAGGAGTCTTTCACCTACTTAGTTAAATATCAAAACTACAATGAGATATCACTTAATTTCAGTAGAATGGCTTTTGTCAAAAAGTCCCAAAACAACAAATGTTGGCATGGATGTGGAGAGATAGGAACACTCATAAGTAGGACTACCATTTGATCCAGCAATCCCACTATTGGATATCTACCCAAAGGAAAAAAAGACATTCTATAAAAAAGCATCTGTACTTGAATGTTTATAGCAGCACAATTCACAATTGCAAAGATGTGGAAACAACCCAAGTGCCCATCAATACATGAGTGGATTCATAAAATGTGGTATATGTATACCATGGAGTTCTATTCAGCCACAAAAAACAATGGTGATTTAGCACTTCTTATATTACATTATCCTGGATGGAGCTGAAGCACTAAGTGAGGTATCACAGGAATGGAAAAACAAGCATCACATGTACTCACCATCAAATTGGTACTAATTGATCAACATTTATGTGCATATATGGAAGTAAAATGTATCAGGTGTCAGGCAGGTGGGAGGGGGGAGGAGAGGATGGGTATATTCACACCTAATGGGTGTGGTGTGCACTGTCTGTGGGATGGGCACACTTGTAGCTCTGACTTGGGCATTGCAAAAGCAATATATATAACCTAAACATTTGTACCCCCAAATATTCTGAAATAAACATAAATAAATAAAAATTTAAAAATAAAATAAAATAGCAATTTTAAATTTGAAAATTAATTGCATATAAATATGAGCTATAAAGGAAAACACAGGACTCATGACACCAAAAATCAACGGATAGAACACACTGTTTACTTGAATCATTACAATAGGCAAAATAAATGCTTTAGGTAAAAGAGCCCAGAGAAGAAGTCAATGATTCAAAGACAAAGAAATGTTAATGGTATTGCTAATGGTGAAAACTGTAGTAATATTGGCATTAAGGCATTTTAATTAGCATGCTTTCTGACCAATATTTGGAAATTTGAAAACCCACAAGTTTTTGAGGAAAATAATCTCTAGTATAATATAGTGTTGAGTTAATTTTGATAGGCTATATAAACATAAAACCTCAAGTATTTTCTTCAATCAGTTTTGTGCTTGGGGAAATGAGGATAAAAATATATAGCTTAGTGTTTTCAATTGATCTTTTTAAAACAATTCCACGATGCAGTAAAGCTTATTTTCCTAATTTAGAAGAAAATTACACAATTACATCTGCAATCTCATAATAATCATGGTATAACTGGTCTATCCAGCTTAGTCATCTATATAGGGCAGACAGAAATTCATTACTTTTAAAAATTGGTTGCAATCAAAACGTTTATTGAATAGACGTTAACAAGATCTTTGAAACTGCAAAATGAAGATGTGATAATCTGGTATGCTTCGGAAAATGCTATTAAATACCATTTAGGGTTTTAGATATCTTAAATTATAGACCTATTACTTTTCACACTGATTTTTATCTTTTAATTTCTTACTTATCTCTGTGAGATGTTCTTTAACATCTCCTGGGTTTGAGGGAAAAAGAAAAAATCAAAAACTTCTAATTTTAGCACACACTGTTGTCTCTATTGGAATCAAAGAAGTTGTATTGCATGTTATAAACAAACGAATACTGTCCCTTTTCTTATGAAAGAAAACTCACTGAAAAAATATAAAGGGGAGGCACCCCAATGAAAAATTTCCATGTAATAATAAGTGTGATTTTCATTCTGACATATAATACTTTGCCATTTTGAGTAATGGTAGAATTAGAGGAGATGATATTTTAAGGTAAATCTTTGAAAATGGCTAATCATAATTATTTCATTTCATGATATATTCTATTTTAAAAAGGTGTGTAGCACATTTAATTAGATTTAACAGATTTAAACCATCTTTGTTTTTAATCATTGCTACTGAAATGCAATAGAAATTATAGTAATTTAGATACCACTTTCAACTTCTCAAAAAGGAGCAATGCATTTCTCTGCATTATAATTAGCATATATCTTTAGATAATTTTGCAGGTTTCTTTAGGCTTAATTTCTGTTTTCAATTTTTCTTGTTTTAATTTTCTCACAGACTAACAGAATAATAACACACACATGTATAGGCATATAAAATGGAAGCCACTCTCAATGGCTCATAATGTTTGTTAAAACCTCTCTGGTTGACTCTCCTTGGAAATTTTCACTACCTGAATTACACTAAGAGTTTAAGAAATTATCAGACAAGATAAACATGTTTTTCTCATTAATGTAAACACTCTCATTTTAACAAACTAATAATAGAACTAGAGAAAACTTTCCTATGTTTAATTTTTCATCTGAAACAAAAAGCTAAATAACAATTAATCAAAAGAAAAACACAGCCAGAAACTACTCATAGTATAAATTTTTCACTCAAAATTCTATATAACTAGAAATTAAAAATAGAATTAATACACAAGTCATAATAGAGCTGCTGCTTGAAGAACCAAGTATCAAATTGTTTTCAGGAATTTCTCTAGTTTTACCATTTTCCACTAAATATTACTACATAGTCTTCCAAACTGGAATATTTGTACCCCAAAGGGTACTTGAAGAGACTCCAAGTAATACTTTTGGTGCCTGATCTTTTCAAAGTAATAAGTGTCCATATCATTAACTTCTGTATGAACTCTTCCTGTTATTGATCTGTCTGAGATTGTGCCTCTGAGGCACAATTCTACAAATTTTTCTTTTCCGTGTCTCATTTTCTTCCTCTTAATTTAAAAAACAAAGGCGTGACTTTCACCAATCCTGAACTTGGTGTCATGCGTTGCCCCAGAGTGCAAAAAGCTCTGTGGGCACCAAAAAGACAATTTTAAATGCTTGTTCTGGAGGACCCTCCTTAAAGACTGACCAAAGGCAACAGTGTGCTATGATCAACAAATACTTCAGACTCTGGGGCTGGATGGCCTGCCTGGAAATCCCTATCCTGGTGTGACACATTGTATGGGTTGGGCAAGTCATTCAATTTTACCATGCCTTAATTTGACCATCTATAAAATAAAGGTATAGATAGTATTTAATAGGGCTGACATAGAGATTAAAAATTTGAATAATGTTAAAAATGCTTAAAACAATGTCTGGCATATAATAAATGCTATATAAATGTTTGTTAAAATGATTAAGGCACCGTGAACACTCCAAAAGTCTTTGTGAATTTCTGTATGGTATCCATCTTTCTGAACATAAGAAAACACCAGCATTGGAAACAATATGTTAGAGTAGATAGTTTAACTCTCTCAATTTTTTCATCCTCTTGCCTGTTTACAAAGAATGGAGGCACCTGTAGGAAAGTCCCAGGGAAGCACAGATAGCATCAAATGCTTTAGCAAGAAGCTTTGGATATTAAAGCTGCCTTCTGCCCTTTACACACCCATTTAGATATAAATATTATTTTACACATTCTTAGAATAAATCTCTAGGATATGTCATTTTCTGGCAAATCTCCATATCTCCCTTTAACAATCATGTAGTACAAGTTAATATAGCTGATGCTCTAAATTCAAACTATAATATTTTCTAGGACTACTAAACTTCCCAAAATTCATTGAATACAACCAATAGGTAAAATTTCCCATAATTTCTTTCAGATTCTGTTTGAAAAAATAATAAATACACGCATCAGTGTGTGTGTGTAGATATATGAATTAGACCCTACTTTATCAAATATTTCAAGGTTTCATCAGAGTATTTATTTAAATGATTTTATTGAATATGTTTTACACTAATTTGTGCCATTTTGCATCAAATTTCAACTTTTAAATTTGACGTTTTTATTTCCTATTAACAATAAACACATGACATTATATGCTTAAGTGTACTGATTAGTTTGACAGTATATAATTTATTTATTCACTGAATACATAAAAACATTCACTATGTCCTACAAAATTGTTGGGATTAAGTCTAATTTTTATCAATAATTCATATTTAAAATTACTAAAAGTTTTAGATCAGTTTGACATTTTTACATGATTAAAAAAGGAAAAGTCCCTCTTTTCTCATAATTCTCATTTGATACATAAATTTAGCTATTTATTACATTGCATTGTTTTAAATGAAGTAATGAGAATTAATATATTGACTATTTTATTCTTTTTTAAATTTGTCATAAAACAAATAAAATCAGTATATGGTTGAGATTAACATTAACAATTCTGTTTTATGTCAGGTTTTCTGGCATAATTATTAATAGTGTATTCTTAAAATTGATCTATATTGGTTGATTTTATGGTCAATCTATTTTTTATCATCTCATCTTGACTTCAATGCTTTTAATAATATGTCTCAAAAATTGTTCTGTAATTTGTTTTCTGATGCATTTTATAATAGTCTTTAAAATAAATATTAATGTAACTATTTAAATTTAAAAAATGTTGTGAGTATTCCCAGCAGAGTTAAGATCGGCTTGACAGAAAGGATGGGCTTTAACAATTAATTTACATGATGGGCACTTTTCATGAGCAAAATAACCCAAATGTACCTTTCTAAATATTTGACTAAAATGTTTTTAATATAATGCATTTATGTAAAAATTTGTATCAGCACATTTTTGTTGAATTAATATTTCAATGTTTCCAGCCATTTCTGAGTTTATTGGGTTAAACAGGGTGCTTCTTAAGTAAAATAGTAATAGCATGTAGATAATTATAGCCATTTGAAAAGGTACAGTGAATCATGTGATACTCTATCCAGGAAAGGAGACAGTAAATGACTCCATTAATAAATCCTTTGGCAGTTCTGCCTATTGCATTCAAATAAAATTGGCTTGAGTCAAGTTAGATGTAGGTATTATTAAATACATATTCTTGTAGTATAGCTTGAAGTGTGATAAATTGATGCCTCTGGATTTGTTCTTTTTGCTTAAGGTTGCATTGCCTATACAGGGTCTTTTCTGGTTCCATATGAAGCACAGAATTATTTTTTCTAGATCTGCAAAAAATAACATTGATATTTTAATGGGGATTGCATTGAATCTGTAGATAACTTTGGGTAGTATAGACATTTTAACAATGTTGATTCTGCCAATCTGTGAGCATGCTATGTTTTACCATCTGTTTATATCCTCTGCAATTTCATTTCTCGGTGTTTCGTAGTTCTCCCTAAAGAGGTCTTTCAGATCCTTAGTTAAATACATTCTTAGGTATTTTATTTTCTTTTTTGCTATTGTGCAAGGTATTGAGTCTTTGATTTGGTTGTCTGCTTGACCTTTTTTTGGCATATAGGAATGCTAATGGTTTGTATACATTGATTTTGTAACCTGAGACTGCTGAATTTATTTATCAATTCCAGGAGTCTCCTAGTAGAATCTTTGGAGTTTTCTAGATGTAAGATCATATAGTCAGCAAAGAGCAATAGTTTGACCTCTTCAGCCTCCATTTGGATATCTTTGATTTCCTTCTCTTGTCTGATTTCTCTGGCTAGGACTTCCAGAACTAGGTTGAACAAAAGTGGTGATAGTGGGCAGCCTTTTCTGGTTCCAGTTATAAGCAGGAATGCTTCCAATTTCTCCCCGTTCAGTATAATATTGGTTTGTTGTATATGGCTTTAATGATTTTTGGCTTAGTCCCATCTATGCTTATTTTTTTTTTTTTATTTCAGCTTATTATGGGGGTACAAAAGTTCTGCATAGATATATTGCATCTATGCTTATTTTTAAGTGTTCTTTTTTTTTTTGGGTAATTACAAAGAAAATTTATTTTACAAAAATTTTCTCATGTCATTACATACATTTTACACAGTAATTTATGCAGAGACCTCAAAATAAAATCAGAGAGATTTTGCTGCTTCCTTTATTTGGAATAAGATGGTAAAATCACCAAACGTTAAACCTCAGAAGTCTCTAAAAGAACATCTGATTTGACCATTTACTTTGATGAGGTGACCAAGGCCTGGACATTGAGTTCTTCAGTAAAGGTCCTTCTGCTCAAACACAGCATATGCTGAAAAACTGGATGGCCATTTTGCTGTACTCCAATCATGATAATAACCAGTTATTTGAGCCAGGCAACAGGCAAATGCTTTACCTACATTTACTCATTGAATCTTGTGTCTAAAGTATATATCTCTATGGTTTGTCTTTTGTCACATTGAAACTTACTGGAATGATTACACTAATCTTGGCCATTTGATTTTCAGAAAGCTTCAAAAGAAAACCATATTTTAAAATAATATTTTTTTTATTTCAGCTTATTATGGGGGTACAAAAGTTCTGCATAGATATATTGCCCATGTCCCTCCCAATCCCCCGAGTCCG
>JAQIFY010005130.1:0-11279 GCA_028533085.1 Varecia variegata | reverse complement strand
AGTTAAACTGAGCATTTATAAAACCATGCTGACTCTACACTGTTGTGCTGCCTCTCTATATTCCTCTGCATTTAATCCTCAGAATTTGTGTTCTGAAAACGTATATGGCTTGGATTTGATCTTACCCTATAGGTAGTCAATTTCTCCTTTCTTTTCCATTTGCAGTTTTCTAACAGTTTATAGTAGATTTTTTTTTTTTTGGCACAACTGACTATGACCTTTTATTATCCTGTTTCTATATCCTTTACTGGTGCCTTTCTATACTGATTCTGGCCCTGCCCATGTGACTTACTGGCCAATGCAACATTGGCAAATCTGATGGAAGCGTATGTTGGAAGTGTTTGCATATTGCGGCTCACCCTTTTCCTGCTCTCGGAACTCAGCTGCTATTTGTGAAAAACTAAGCCCCAGTTAATTGGCAGACATATGAAAAGCCATCCTTGATAATACAGCCACCAACCACCTTGCCAGCTGAACACAATGTTTGAGGGAACCCAGTAGAGGTAAGCTTAGCCAGCCCAGATCAGCAGAGGTTTTCCTGTCAAAAGAAGCAGCATGAGTAGAACAGAGTGACAGGGAACTACAGGGCACATGGAGGTGTAAGATATGTCCAGTGGTTGGGCTGTATAGGGTGAGGTCAAGTCTAAGGCTTGCCTAGAGAAATGAGGCAAGGACTGGTTATGACAAACTCTGTTCCTGACAATCAATACTTGGGAATTCTCCAAAAGGCAGTTACTCAGAGGGTAACAGAGATGAGCCATGACAAAATATGAGTTTTAAATCAAATAGTCCTTTAAAGTAAAGTAAAATATATCAGCAGTCAAATTGTTTTCCATCGATCCAGATGTAAATGCTAGAACATGTGGGAGGAATATTATGGCATTTGTTTCCTTTTCTGAATGAGAAACAAAGATGAAATTTTTTATGCATGCACATCAATTCAGAGTGAGACCCTGCCTCAAAAAAAAAAAAAGGCTCTGCATGTGATAAGACCAAAATCCCGATGGCTAGGAGGATGGCTCAGCAGAATCTAATATGTTCAGATGACAACCTAAGGATACCCACCTCCCCATTATCTGCCTCGAACCTCACTGGATTCATTCAAGTTTTCCTGGAACTTGAAAGCAATCCTGGGTAAATTGCCAGCCGGTGTCTTAAATTTACAAACAGTAAATTTGCAAAGATTAAATATCTCCATTTTGAGGAAAGGGGCAAGTTGAGTGATAAAAACATCCACCCTACAGATGAATATAGCAAATGTAAGAAAAGATTGAAGCTGAGTGATATGATAAACGTGTGGATAGTTGGCCCAGGATCCAAAAAGTAACAAGTAATTTGAACAAGTGGGCCAAAGCCATTAAGACCAAACGTAATGGGGATAATGTGGGCATAATGTAAATATTTTAGTAGAGCACGTGGGCTTAGCTGCAGAGTGTGCAAATGGCTAGGAGTATCAGTGGACCTTAAATGCATTAATAAAATTATAATGACTGTAAAGAAAGGGGGGCAGTGTTAATCCATATGTACTTGAAGTGTGTGTGTTTATGTATGAATGTGAGGGTAATTATTTTAAATGTAATAGTCTAAAAATTAGTTTTACCTCAGAAAAATGTAACCAGACTGCCAAGAAACCTCTAACTGGGTCCTGTATTCTATATTGGATTCTAATATATGGTTACCATGTGTACAGAGAGAAATGGGCAGGAATGGAGTGTGTGTGTGTGTGTGTGTGTGTGTGTGTGTGTTTCCTGGAGATGAGAATTGAGGGGCCTGGGAAGAAAAGGACTGACATGGCTGATGTCACATAATAATGGCTACTACATGGAAGAGTAAATATCTCTATGGTTCCAGTGGATAGAATTAATGTTACTTACAAAATGTAAACAAGGACATATTTTTTTTAACTTTGAAAAAAGAACTTTGTATACATTAAACTGTCTGAAGATAGAGTAAGCCTCCCTTTATGGTAATGCGTTCCCTGTCACTGGAAAGATGATGAAAAAGACATTATATTTTTTCAGTGAGGACATTGAGGGAGAATTCAAATATCAAATGGGAGGTAGGGCCAAATGAATTTTTGATCCTTTTCAAATCTGAGATTTCATGATTTTATAATATTTAGATTTTTTTTACCATGTGAGGAGAATTGGAAAAGGATTTGTAGAACAGAGAGAACAATTGTAAAAAATCATTATATTAATAAGTTACAGAGGCCATTTCTGGAACAAAAATGTTAAAAAAGCCAAAAAGATAAATGTTTCCATCTGTTATAATCCAATATATATTATTTGTATTTCCTATACTGCTCCCTTTTCTAAATGATGTAAAAATCTTTACAAATACATTTAGCATAAAATGAATGAACTGAAATGCAGAAACAGTCTGTACCATCCAGCTGGTTCCTTCAGCAGAAAACAGCGACCTTCTGGGACTGCGGAGCCTGGCTGGGCGGGTGCCCGGGTACTGTCTGCCTGTGCACTTATGCACCGTGAGACGAGGACGTGGGGGACCTATGGATTCCTGCTGCTCTCACATTGGTATGTAGTGGGATGCCTTCAGGAACAAGTCATGGAAAATCCACTTAAACAAGGATATTTTATGTATCACGTTACACAGTAAGAAGCCCAGAATAAGGCAGATATGGGCCTGGTGGATTCGGTGGTTCAATGCTGTTGGATTTTCAGGTTGAGTTTTCTGTGATCCTGTTTGGCGTTCCCTTCATAGCTGCCACCTGGAAGAATAACATCAACAATATATAAGCTGGAGGAAGCAGATGCAGAAATATTCAATAGTAGTCTCACATGATAATGCCTACAGGCAAAAAAAAAAAAAAAAAAAAAGAGTGTTTAAAAAGAACACACCACTGGTAAAAGAGATGAGATGACCCTGAATGACGTAGGTTAATTCATATTTTACCCTTTATGTGGGACCAGACACACAATGCACAAATGAGTTCAATACCTGAGCAAAATCAGGGTTCTCTCAGCAGGGAAGAAAAGTGATGGAATAGGCAGGGATGTTGGCCAGGCAACCAACAGTGTCTGCCACAAGCCTCTTTTGTACCAGGGCCCAATGTCTGTTTTGACATAAAAACACCTGCTGTATTAGTGTGGTCCATAACAAAGTACCTCAACCTGGTAGGCTAAAAGCAACAGGAATTTATTGTCTCACAGTTTTGGAAACTAGAAGTTTGACAGTGAGGTGTTGGCTGGGCCGTGCTTCCTCTGAAACCTGTAGGAAAACTTTTCATTGCCTCTTCCTAGCCTCTGGTGTTTGCCAGCAATCCTTGGCATTTCTTGGCTTATATATATATCACTCCAGTCTCCGCCCCCATCATCACATGGCTGTGTTCTCCATCACCACATGCTATGGCTCTGTCTTCTCTTTTTATAAGGATGCCAATCATATTAGATGCCCTAATGACCTCATCGGAACTTCATTATACTACTAAGATCTTGTTTATTATACAAATAGGGCCATATTCACAGAGGTGCCAGGGATTAAAATTTTAACATATCGTTTTGTGGGGGACACAATTTAACCCATAATACGTACATAGTGATGCTCTTTTAGGAATCCCAAGCTTGCCTGTTTGGAGTCTTCCTCTGTAAAATAGGGTCCAAGGTTTCCACCCCTATGTAGAAAGGGTATGGAGATAGCATAGTATGTTGGAAAGAACACCAAAACAAAGTTTGAAGACTGGAGTACTAAATACCATTTGGGTCGCCTTGGAAAGGCACTAATTTCCTCTGAACCTATTAATTTCTTCCTGTTACCCATCTATGACCTTCCCAGGCAATCAATACAGTACTCTGACCCAGAGTACTGGGTTAGGAACACTCAGTCTATATCAGACAGACCCTGCCAATCAAGATTTATAATGCTGTTGCTGTGCGTATGTGTGTTTGAAATGCATCTTTGTGCTAAATTACTTTTCATTCTCTGAGGACAAATAAATTAATCAAGCAACAAAAGAAGCAGGAAAAAAAATCAATCCTTAGTCGGCATACTGCAGATCAGCTCAGCCTTTCCCTTACAACGCTGATCTCCAATTCAGTTAGAAAAATGCTCTTTGGCATGAATGTTGCAAATACTAAATTTCAAAGTGTTTTTTATTTATGGTTATTTTATTTTTTCATTTAGTATCCTTTGTATATAGAATTCGTTAAATACTTTTTAAAATTGCTGATTTTACATCTTCATTCTGCCTTACAAAGTGGCAAGCCTGAATAACATCTTTAGGTGAAAAAAAAATTACAGATCCAATGTGAGGCAAGACTGGACTTAAAGGGTCCTAGTTTTTCACTCACCAACTCTGTGATCTTATGTAGTTATCTAATATTTCTAAATTTCAGCCAACCTGATAGATGGGGTATGTCCCCAACACCTGGGTAATGGCCTATCACCCAGTCTCGTTGGCCTTCCTCTCACTATAATTTTTAGTCTTTGAAAAGCTACATAGAGTCTGTGCAGACAGAGGCAAATATCATTACTGGAAAGTTTGAAGCAAATTTAAAAGGGAATTGCAACATAAGAAAAAAGAGATTAAAGTTCGAGCTGATTTACACTTTCTCTTAAATCTGAATAAGGAATCCTTTTAAAGGAGAGCATGCCCTGTGACCACTCTCCTTACACCTGTCCTGACATTCTGTCTTAAGTTCATGTTCTTTCCCTACCAATTACTCCTCCTTTGAATCTCTCTGCTCTCACCTCAAGCTCCTTTTCACTGCAAAATTGCACCCTTTCCCAGAAACGTTGACCCAAGCCACCCACCCTGCCATAATGCCCCGTGACTCAATCAGAAGCAGGAGCAACGCTAGACTGTAGCCAGGCCTTCTCTAAGCTTTGCATAAAATTCACGTGGGTGGGGACAGTCAGCTAGTGGATGGTTGAGGACAGGGGATTTGTTCAGTCTCATAAGCAAATACTAACACTGATTCTCAGATCTAAACATCCTCTTTGATAGCCTGCGGGTGTGCTCCTCTCAACGTGTCTGCTCTCCTAAGGAGAGACCTCTATTCATTCCCCCGCTGCCCGCCAGGACAGCATGAGAAAACCCACAGGTTGAGAAATTTTAGCACTATCTCTTCCACTGAAATGCAGAAAAAAAGTTTTCTTTTTTTGGATTTTTCTTTTTTCTTTTTTGGCAGGGGGAGAGTGACAAGGGGAGGAGGAAGGGTGCTGCAGGAACTGGAGACTTCGACAGCTGCTGTCTCTGTGGCTCTGGGAAGGGTTTCAGTTTTAATCACATTGTTAGGATTCAGAGTCTTTCTCTGATATTAATAGAAAGCAAGCAGTTTGAATGTGGCACTTTTAGCTACTTAAATGTAAGTTTTGTATAGTTTTTAATTAACACTAAGACTGTAGTATTTCATGGTCTGTAAGCCCTGTTTTATGATATATTTAAGATTTTCAAGTGATCAGAGATATCTTTTTTATGCTGTTCAAATACTATTTTTTTATCAAATTAGTTGGGAGTTACTGCATTTTAGGAAAGACTATATTTAAATGTCAAATGAAGTGGTATATGGTTAAAAGTCTGTTCAATATAAATGTCTTGAGTAAAAATTAATAACTCCCTAAATTTTCTTTATAATTATAGACTTTGATTATTAACTTTCTATTGAAAAATGTAAATTCTAATGACATGAAGCATTATCAAAGATACAGAGAGATGTTTTACAATAATAAAAGGTCTAACCCATCAGGTATTTATAATGATTCTAATTTGTATGTACCTAATAACTTGGCCTCAAACTATAAGGCAAAATTTTACAGAATTAAAGGGAAAAATTTACATCAAAATTCACAATGGAGATTTCAACACATTTCTCCCATATCCTGATGGAATAATCAGGGAAAAAAATGAGTCAAGATAAAAAAAGGGTTTTTTCAAGTGGGAAAATTTATTAATTTATTACTAGCCAACATCACAGCTAAATTTGCGAGTACAAAGGGGGGCTGCTGGGATTCTAGTAAGCGTTTTATGTGTAGATGTGAGTGTTGGTTACAGTTGGTTCATTTTGTGATAACTCACTGAGTTGTATCCATCTTTTGGTGGATGTTTTACTTCAATTAAAAATTGTATTAAAAGAGAGGCTTTTCTTCAAAATTACCCTTCTCCTACCTAAGTTTTTCCCTACATATACACATATTTTTGTTTTCTTTTTTCATATACTGTACTGGAAGAAAATAACATTCATTAAATGTACTCTCTGTACCTGGAGGCATGAACTGGGTCTTGTTTTCCTTCAGTCAAAAGTATTTGGATTCCAAACATAAAGAAATCCTTCCATGCAATCATCTCCTCCCCACATTGCAGTTGTGAAAAATAATTTGAAGAACAAAAGAAAGGGAGTAAATAGCATATTTCCTCATGAAAACAAGTAGAAAATTTAGAGTAGAGAGATCACAACTTCAAAAGCTTTGGTAAAAAGAAGAAATGCAATCTTTATTGGTAGTCCATAATCAAAATTAAAAATTGTTAAGATTTCAATAGTTTACAATAATAATCATTATAGGAACAATAATAATAGCCAATGTATTTGAACATTTACTATATGTCATACACTGTATTAATTATCTATAGCTGCATGTCAATAATACCACAGTGTTAGAAACTTAAAACAGCAAATGAGTATTATCTCAGTTTCTGCAAGTCAGAGTCTGAACACAGCTTAACTAGATTTTTTGCTTCAGACTCTACCAAAAATTCAACCAGGGCTGTGGTCTCATCTGAGGACCAGCTGGGGAAGGAACTGCTTCCAAGCTCATGTGGTGGTTGGCATCGCTCAGTTCCTGATGCCTATGAGGCTGCCAAACTTGGGGCCTTAGGTTCTTGCTGACTTCTGAGCAGAGACCACCTTCAGTTCCTTGCCATGTAGGCCTTCCCGACATAGCTGCTTGCTTCCTCGAAGCCAGCAGGGGAGAGAGAGAGTCTTCTCTCAAGGTGGATGTTGTGGCCTTATGTAATATAATCATGTACATGTAATCACGGACATCTCATAATCACATACATGTACATCTCATTGCCTTTGCTGTATTCAGTTGGCCAAAAGCAATCACAGGTCTCGCCCACACTAAAAGGGAGTATATCACACAAGGCTGTGAATATCTCATTGGAAATTATGAAGGCCACCTTCCAGTCTGCCCTTCACATGAACAACACATATTTACATGGTTTTTCTTTTATTCCTCAGTGTAGTTCTATGAGGTAGGTACCCAGAATGCCTCTATTTTATAGATGAGGAAACTCTAGGTACAGCTAGGTTAAATAACTTGTCCATCTTTTCATATTGGAATTGTGATTCAAGCTGAGGCATCTAGAAATTGAAGTTATTTGCTTTTATTAGGTGAAGGCTTATTATTTCATAATTAATAAGAATTCATAATGAAGTAGATTGCAAAAGGATAAAATCTTTTCAAGCATTACAGAAGTATATATTGTAATAGATTATTAAAATAGTTATTCTATATTATTCTTATCTATTTGAACAGGCAGTAAATTCTCTCTCAAGATTAAAAAAGAAATTGAGCCTGAAATTATCTTTTGTCAGATTATTTGCACTATGTTAATGAAAAATACATATTTCTAGTATTTTATTCATATATTCATATTGGTTACAAAATTGCATATTTTAGTTATACTGTTCCACATCTCCAAGATATATTTAAGACTGAACTTAATTAAAATTTTCATTAGCCTGTTTCAGCACATGATTTAGAATTACTTTTTTTCACGTTTCTAAAAGGAAAGTAAGAGGAAGAAAAAGAAATGAACTGATTCTAGGCACTTTGTCAGTAATTATTAATAGTGATACGTTAGCTTTAAGGCAATGTGCTGCCACATGTTGGCCACTGCAGGCATGAGGAGTGAATTCTCATTATGCTCAGGATCATGAAGAATCAGTACGATGAGGCCACAGAGGCAAAGCTGAGCAATTTCAGAAATCTCTATGTCTTGTCTATCAGGCAGCTAGGCCGTGCCTATCTGTTGAAAAGCAACATCACTGTTGAACTTGACTCCCTCCTGCCTCGGGTAGACAGAAGTAAGGCTCTTATCTGGGACAGAGACCAGCCACTGGAGCAGACGATATCAATACATTTATCAAAGCATATTCTGTAGAACACAACTCTCACAAAACTTTAATAGATGTTCCACAAAATAAAGGGTTGTATAGTCAAATATGTTTGGGAAACATAAGAATAAATATAATTAGTAAAGTTTTATATGGGGTTTCTCTGAGCTTTATGCTATTGTGTACTATAACGAAAGGGCTATACTATTAATATAAAGAATTCCTATAGTTCTTTGATCATAGAATGTGGCCCACATATTCCACAAAACAGAATTGGGGGAAATGCTCTTGAAATTAGAATTATTTTACAGTGATAAGTAACAAATATTTTATATTAATTTTTAATGTTCATCTCAACACTTCCTGGATGTGTCTCTGGTGGAAGGATTTCGGAAAGTTGTGTTGTTGACTCAGCATTGACAATTGCACTGCACTCTGTTAGTGGCAATGAAAATAATAAAAATATAAATATTTATAGTTAGCATTTATTGAGAGCTTATTACAAATACTGTCCTAGAAATTTATATAGATTATCCCATGTGATCATTTTATATTAATAGATGGGATACTGAGGTTAAGAATCTTGTCGATGTCACATGACTAGTAAACAGCAGAGTCACTGTTCAAAACCACACTGTTTTGAGTCCAACAAAAGCAGCTCCACAGCCACCAGCCATATGTGACTACTGAGCACCTAAAATGTGTCTAGTATGAAGCAAGATATGTTGTAAAATTTTGGAGAACTAGTATGAAAAATGAATGTAAATATCTCATTAATAATTTTTATATTTATTACATGTTTTTGCAGAAGTTTTTCATACTATTAGTGGCTTTGTTCCCTATTATGTATTCTATGAGATATACAATAAATGGCAGAAAGTGAGGCCTTCCTGAAGTAGATAACACTTGTTGCAAAACACTAAATCTTACCGAGGCACAGCACTCATTTGTGGGTACTTTGCAGTCTTTTGCCCAAATAACCAATAACAGAAAAGTGACACCCACAGTCTCTCCTGCTGGCTTGCACTGCCTGAGAGTGTCCAGTGGCTCTCAGAGTATGGGAAGCACATATAGTGACAGAGCATAGTGGAGGATTTTGTATTTACATATTTCAGGAACTTATTGCATAAATACATAGCATTATAAAACATCAGCATTATGCCAGGCAGTGAGTAATAAATTATGTGTCATAGAAACTGAATCTTGGATTGGCTAAGTAATTTGCTCTATGGTACACAGCAAATAAAACACAGAGCCAAGATTTAGACCCAGGCAATCAGACCCAGTGAAATCCTGTGCATCTCACCCCTGGTACTCATTAGAATCACCTGGAGAACTTTGGAAAAAAAAAAAAATCTAACTCTTTTGGCCACATATGAGACTAATTAAATCACAATCCCAGGGGTTGGGCCTCAGGCATTTTCAAAGCACTCCAGAGGATTCTACTGTGCAATGAGGAGGGAAAAGTATGACTTTATGCTATATATAGTCTTATATCGCAAAATTTTAGTACACCACCAAATTCTCTTAGCTACATACCCTTTTCTCCTGTTTTCCTTTTTCTTTTTAATTTCACGGTTAAGAGGACCTAAATATTATGTATTGAGGAACCATATCCATTCAGAGTAAGCCACAGACATGAATTCTCATAGAAACCTATCAAACATAAACAGGTAATAAAATATGCTTTTTTCTCTTTTAAGTGGTATCTTTTTAGTTTTGATTAATTTGGCTTTACTTCCTTTGTGTTGCTTAAAGGAGAGATTCTGCGGTCTGATTCATGCCATAAACGAAAATTTTTCTAACTCCAGTGCTCATGTACTTTAATAAATGTTTTAATGCTTCAATAAACAGGTATTTAAACTGTTGAAATCATTTTGAGATTAAGTCCAAGTTAATCATTTATTTGAATGTCAGCACGAACTGCAATTTTTGGACATCTTTAGGTCGTTCATTTACTCAATTTCTGAGCACCAGATAACAAGGGTTTTTCTGGCTTTCTGATAAGAGTTTCACATTGATCTTTTTCAAGAAAAATCTAGGATGATAACATGAAAATAGTGAATTTCTGATTGCAATTGGTGTTGAAGAAACTAAGAACTAAGTTTCCCTGAAGTAATTAGCTCCAGATACAAATTAACTAAACATATATACCAGGTACTGTTCTAGGAACTTTATCTTATTTCTCATAAATACTTTATTCCTATTTTCCAAATGCTATTATTTCCATTTTATGGGTAAGGAAAAGTTTCCCTAGAGGAGTGACAGAGCTCAGATTTCTGGACAGGGAAATTTGGCATATCATAAGCTGTACTTTAAAATATGTATCTTTAAGTCTTTATTTTTAAATTCGTTTTAAGTCTTTAGATCAAGATATCCTTCATTCAGTAAACAGCCTAAAAAGAGTACTTTTACTATATAAGGCATAAAGGAAGACTGGATTAAAAAAATACAATTTGGAAACTGAAATTGTAATAACCCATTCTGTGATAAAAGTACTTTTCCATCCCTAGTAACTCAGGGACACAGCCATAATGGAAAAGGATTTTGAGAACAAGCACAAGAAGTCTGAAAGAGTCTACTTGAGGAAGCGCAATTGGGAAAGTTCAATAGAAGTAAGCGAAATGAATGTAAATTTGCTGATATTCAGGCCTTGCCATAATTCAAATAATTACTTATGATAACATGAAAATCATCCCACAAAATTACTAAATTTGGCCATGACTGATTTTTATTCATTAGGACTATTTTATTATAAGGATGTGAAATTGCACGTAATAAAATGAGATATTCTGAAATTATTCTTCAATAGAAAATTTAAAAATCTTCAAAAATGGATCTTAATCTTCTACATGAAAGGAAAGAGACAATTCATTTTGAGACGTCAGGACTTTGCTCTTCTATCATAATTTTCCATAGTTCGCTTAAGAGAGTCTTGCACAGAGTACAACTGACAAGGGAAGCAGCAATTTTAGGGTATCATTAAGGCAAATTTGGTTAACAAAGTACCATTTGCAAAAAAAAAAAAAAAACAAGATTTAGTTTTTACATGATGATCCCAAGGAGTATGAAGAAAGAAAAAGAAATGATGTAAGTTAGGTATAATCTGCCCAAGTATTTGTAAATACACAGAAGGGAGGCAATCGGTGAAAACTGTACTCATTGAAAGTTTTTAAAAGTGGAAGAGAAAATAAGGGGGAC
>JAQIFY010005129.1:0-11279 GCA_028533085.1 Varecia variegata | reverse complement strand
AAAAAAGGTGTAAAATGAAGCACTGCTCCACAGGTGGAATAATACTTGATTCTGCACTGGTCTCTGTTATGATATCTGTATCATGCATCTCGAGGAGTCTAGACTCCAAGGCCTATATAAATTTGGAGATAAGAAAGTTTGGGGCATTGAGATATTCTAGTTAAAGGAAGGTTAAACTGAAACTCCTTTTTTTTTTTTTTCATTTCTATACTTTTCATTGAAAATCTTCCCAAAATTTGACTCTGCTTTACTTTCTACACAAATAATTGCAGCTTAATGAACCTAATTGCAGGGCCTCAGGGTCATGTTTATTGCATATAGATGTAGATTTCACTGAATGTAGTTAGAAAGATAAGAGATTGATATGATGTGCATTGACTCCAAGGCATAGCCTTAAATGTACTTCAAAAGAAAAAACCCACACAGACAAGTAGCTAATACCCGTGTATTTTCTGGAAATTAGCTTCTTTCCATTAAAGAATGTTCCAATTGGTTGAAATGTCATTCCACTTGACATAACCCTTTATTGCCAATACGTAGTCTTTAGCAGAGATCGTACAATCTCATAGACAAAGGGCCTTCATAACCCTCTTCAGGAAACAGAGGCCTAGAAAGGAGCCTTTCTCAAGGTTGCCCAGTAATCTAATGATGGGCTTAGGATTAGAATTCTGATCTCCTTGTTTTCAATCCTGAGCTTCCTGCCTTTCCAGTCTGATACTCCATGCCTTTCCCCATGGGTGAAACTTATTGGGGACTCTAGGTATCTTAGCTACTAGACATAAAATAAAAGAAGCACAGCTCACAACACCTTTGGGTATAATGAGATGCTCTCATTTGCAAAGCAAAACTTTTTGGAAGCTTCTCTGGAATAGGACTCAGTTCTCCTCAAGGCCAGGCATGGTCATTGCCATCTTATGTATGCCCTTTGGTTTCTTCATAGCATGGTTAAGGCAACCAAGACGCAGAGAGACGACGTCCATGCTCCCAGCCCCAGCCAGCCCGTGGAGCAGACCCCCTGCATTCAAACAACGGAAGCATGGGGCACCTCCCGGGTGACCAGTCTGATGACCTAACTGGCTATTCAAAACAACAACCAACTTGGCTAATATACCACTCAGAATGCCTTTGGCCACTTGTGGGGAAAAACACCAAACCCACCCTCAAACAATCTGGGATGCATTACAGAACAGGAAATCCAGAGTGAAGACCAGTTTCAGGGTTTGTTGATTTAGCAACTCTGTGGTCTCATCAAGGACCCAGGTTCTATCCTTGTTTCTTGCTGCGTTTTGCAGTGTGTTGCCCGTGCCCTGAGGCTGGCCCCTCACGGTCCCCAGGGGTGGCAGCACTTCCAGGCCTCACACCTGCATCCAGAGGCAGTGACTTCATGAAGTCACTTTCTTAAGAACAAGAGGATCTTTCTCAGAAATTCCTGACCAAATCTACCCTCACAGTCCCGTGTGAAACTGGTCAGGAGCTCACTCTGAAACCAACCACAGTCAGGAGGACACTTCAGATGTCTGTGACTTTCCCCTGGAAATGGGGCTGGATTTGCTCTTACCTGAGTCACAGGAAGGTGGTAGGAAGTGTTTAGGGTGGGGAGTAGGGAGGAGTGGGGCGGTGGACTCCTGACCCAACCAGAGCTCTGCTGGAGGAAGATGGGGAGTCAGGATGGTGGGATGACCGTCACCCACCTGTAGCACCTGCTACACCTGCCCTGAGCTCCAGGCTGCCCCTCCCATCAGGAATCACCCTGGAGTCAGCTGTTCATCCCTTCCAAGGTAACGAGACACTGTCCTGACAGAGTCTGGAGGACTTAGGAGACTGCCAAGGCGTTTGTACCTTTTATCAATGTGAACACTCATTGAGGTCTTCATCCAATGTTATGTTGGCTTCAGTGGGGACTTTGAACTTACTGGGGACTCTGGGAACCCTGACCCAGGGTCAGTGATGTGGTCTAAGGGTGGCATTTCAGGCCGGGAATGCTGACACGGCTAAAGCCACCAAGAGCCACCAGTAGACTGCTATTTTAAGGTACTTTTTAGATAACACCTAGACTGTCAATGTTGGCCTACCCCAGTATGACAATATAAATAGCAAATGAGAAACATGGAAGGGCATCAGTGTAATTTTTTACTTAGCCCATGTACTATGAAAGAATTTTTAGCCTTCATAAAAAAATTTTGGCTTTTGGATGGCTGGTTCATAAACTTTTTGCTTTTCCTTTTCTTCTTCCTCCTTTTTTTATTTGCTTTTGATTTTTAAAAAGAATGAACGTATTTTCTTTTATCATGGGAAGATAAATAACCTTTATGTGGAAAAAGAGGTATTTTATACTTATTTAAAACAGCATAGGAAATCCCTACCTCAAATGAGAAGTCTGATGACCACTTTTGTAATATTTGAAAATAAACCAACTTTATTTGAATCTGTCAATACCAATCATGACTGGAAAACAAATTTGTAACTGGATCAGATTCATGAGGAAAACACTCAGCAATATCTTCATTAAAAGGCATTTTATGTTCATTAAGGCTTAAAAGCAAGTCTCAATATTTTATCACCACAGTTGAAGGTCTTAAGAAAAGCAAGTAACCATCACTTGGAGTGTCTTTATAAAATGAAATGCTTGCTCTTTTACGAAAGCTAGGCATCTTTTGCTAAAATTAGTTAACTCTCCAGCTTACGAGATGGGACAACCAGGTGCCCAGGAAAGTAAGACAAATTCAAACATCCACTGAATATTTTATATTTTAAATATATGCAGTCAATATTATGAAATCTTAACTCTACACAAAATACCTTAGATGACTGGATCCTTAAAAGTATGTTTTGCCAAAAAACAGATTGCTTTTATAGAAATACAGATTAGCCCAAACCTTAGGTTGAGGCAATATTTTATTTATTTTTGGTTGTGGGGGGAATTGGGTGTACCTCCTTACATAATATTAAATGAAGTTATGCACACTTTGGATCCTACCTAATTATGAGATGAAAGCATCTTTAAACAAAGCTGGGAGCAGAATACTGACATGAGGAGAAGAATGTGCATTGACAAGGCGGGCACCCGTTGTCTGATCTGAGTGGAGAAGAGCAAGGGATAGAAGACAATGGACTGTGTGCAGGAGGTCCTGTTCACTTAAGTTCTCCTAACAAAACAAGGGTGCTTCACATGCACACTTCTTTCTCTAATGCTTTCTTAGGATTCTTTTTGAAGTCCTATCAAAAAAATAAGAAAGCGATCCCTTGGGAATCATTGAACTTAGTTTTAACCATGAGTTAACGTTTCCTCTTTCCAAGGAGGGCGACACCAGCATCTTGATTCACTACGCAGTTGAGATGGCTCCTGGCCAGTGGTCATCGAGGTGAATCATAGAAGCACCTACTGGATACCTGCTGCTTCTGCATCAATTTAATTTTAGACACAGACCTCTCACAGTGATGGTAAAAATCCTTACTAGATAGACCTGCACCTTCCTGTCTCTGCTTCCCTCTTAATTCTATTTGTCCAGGTCTTGACACTTCTTGGGACTCTCAGATGGTCAAGGTCTATTCCAGGCATGATCCGTCTTGTGACAATTCTAAGATGCTTGGTGTGGTCTGTCTGCAGAGTGGCCACGGGGCACAGGTGCTGTGAAGAGCTTCTGTTGCTTCATTTGGCAGGTGCCTGAAAATGCAGCACAGGAAACCTTGCTCTTGGTGTGGCCTTTTTCTGATGAAAGATCAAGATCCTCGCTGGCCCCACTAGCACAAGAAGGGAACACCAAGGAAGGTGCCATTTTCTGGGAAACGAAAACTAGTTTGGGGTCATGTGGCCAAATAAGCTGATTGACTGCATTTCTGACTTTTCAACTCATTTTTTTGGTGCCAGTAGCTACATCCCTTGTTTAAAAGATGGTCATACTCATGTCTGTCATTCTGAATTCATCAGGCATTTGACTTCCTTTGTCAGGAGATGAAGAAACTATGTTCTGGATCAATCAAGAGTTTACGTATCCAGCTCATCTCTTATAGTTATTAAAATATTATTCAATATCTTCTCTCTGGACCCACCTAAGAGGTAGGCAGAACTGAATAGATGGGTAAATTCAACTCAACTCAGTCATTCTGAGTTGACTCTTGCTTCTGCATCTGGCGCCCACTAACCACCCCCCCAAAAAAGTGACTTGGAAGTTGAAGGAAAGAAATCAATACAAAATAAAATAGGTTCTCAACACAAATAAATCCCCTTTCTGTGCCACAAAAATGCTTTCTGAGGGATCAATATTCATTCAGGATCAATTACAAGGATAGCTACTGTCCTAAAACTCTGGAGTGTGGGTCCACACTGCAAATCCTTCAATGCTCCCTGAGTTGGTTCTTGGGACATTTAAGGACCACACTCTTGCTGAGAGATGCTGTGCTGTGCATGTGACAAGCCATAACCAAAGCTCAGAGAGACTGAAAAATCTGGAGAAAAATCTCTTTTGGGAAGAAAAAATAGAAGGTCATATTATTAATATTATTGTTATTTGAATATACTATGCTAAATCTGGGTCATAAGATATAACTCTTAGTCAATAGTCACTTGCATTATATGATAATCTACTGCTGAAATACAAAGATATTTCTGAATTAAGTACCCAGAAGTGCCTCCCTTCTGTAACTCCTCCCCCTCTTTTCAAGGGTTATAATTGAGCATACAACACCCCCCTCAGTGCCTAAATATTGTTATTTATGTAAAACTAGGTCAACCACAGAAGGAACATCTAGAAACAACAATATTGATTCTGTTTGGCCTGTTTGTTTTTAAAGACTCGCCAGTCGCTGAATGCTGGATATCAAATCCGACCCCTAGCATCCTGCCAACTCCTCTGGGCTGCAGCTGCTCCACCTGGAGCCCCGGCCTGTTTTCCCTGCCGCGGTTGGCGATGCCTCACAGATGTGTTTCAAGAACAGCCCAACTGTGCGTCTCAGGAAAGTAAACTGCCTCTTAGGTCATCCGCCTGTGCTGTAAATTTGGAAAAGGATTTCTGAGTACAACAGGATTTCACACTAATTAAAAGGCCTTCGGGATCATTCGAGCCCTCGTCCCCCGAGAGGCCGGTTTGGGGCTTTTCCCTGCAGTCAAAAGGCCTGTTTCCTCACCAGTTCTCCTTTTTAAACATCTCCAGGGGCAAAGTTTCCAGGGAGACCTGCAAAGGTTCCGTTAGAGGTGAAAATGAATCAACTCATTCTGCCTTTTCAAAGCTTTCTCAGGCTTATAAAATGTCCTACTGAGAAGTTTCCTCTTCCTCCGTGGGCTACAGGAGCCCTTCTGCTTCCTCTCCCCGGTTTTGATCAATGGGTCACTTTTTTTCTCCAGAGGTCCCTAGAGGCCGGGAGGACCAGGGAGTGCTTGGGTTAGAGTTTGTTGATGTTTCCACGGAAAGGACCCGTGCTGTCCTGCCCTCTCTGAGAAATGAGCCAAGTCCAGGGGCTTTCCGGCACTTGGGCGCCCCACCCTCGACCAACAGGCGACACAGAAGGCAGGGCTGTTGAAGGTGAGGGCCCGTAGCGGGTGCCTTTTCTCACAGGACGTTCCCTGGGAGACGGAGCTGATGATTAATTCATTTTTCTTAGTTTCCTCTAAGCAGGTCCCTGCACTCGGGCCGGGTAAACTTCTAAGGAGGTGAAATTCAAGGAGAATGACTGAAGAGTGAAATACTAGCTAAAAAAAAAAAAAAAAATTCCTCTTTTTTCATCAGGCAGTTGAGTCTGTTGGTAGGAAAATTAACCCAGGTGGGTACCTATTTTTCTTCCCATTTGCACCACATGGTTTCCCGGTCAGAAAGGCCCGTGGACTTTCTTCCTAAGGTGTTCCATGATCGTGTCACCTGCTGAGTGTATCTCTTGCCCATCAGAGGCTGCAGCTGGCTCAGCCAGGAGCAGCCGCCTGAGAACACCCAACAGGCAGACCCGCATTCGGGAGCAACTTGGAGATCCCGGAAGACATTTTTGGCCAATTCTTCGGTTTTTACTGTAAGGTGGGTAGTTACCTGATATCACCAGTGCAAGATTTAGATAGATAAAGAAGACTGAGGACCAGGCAACATCGGACCTCATAAAGAACTCCTTTACCTTCACCCACCCCTCCTCCTCCCCCCCCATCTGCTTTCTCATAGAGCAAAACCTCTCGTCCATAAGCACAGTCAAATGCAGGCATGCAATCTCCACGGAAACAACTACTCCTCAGCAAGCAACCCCCTGGCAGGTAGACCCCCGTGGGCCTTTTGGCATCGGCACTGCGCCTCCCCTCCCGTTCCCAGTCACTCCAGTTTGGAATTGCATGCCCATTTCCGTTCCTGGCAAGGCCCGGGGCAGCGTGAAAACCAGGGGCAGCCATGGCCAGGTGCACAAGAGCACTGCAACATTCCCAGCACTGCAGCAAATGGACAATGTATCCAAAGTGCCCTTCCAACCTGGCCTTCAGCCCCCAATGACAGAAATGCCGGAAGTAGCGAGTGACTGAAGGTGTATTTGCCAGATACCCAAAAGGTGCACAGCCAGCTCGGTCCTCCCGCACTCACTCTCTCTGTCTCTCCTACAGGGCGGTGTGTCTCTTTCAATAAGAATGAAGATGGCATTTGTCCTTGACCTTGCAGATACTGACAAAGAGGAGGCTGGAGGAGGAGCTGGCGTTGCATGTTTCTAAAGCATCTGAGAAGGTATTTTGATGTTGGCGGAAGGGGCCAGTGGCAATCCCACATGTGTGCTCTGTAACTCTGACTCCAAACACGCTGAGCCCGGATCCGGTGGGCAGGCGGAGAGGTTGACTGTTTCTGTCATTTCTGCTTGCCAGCTTCCTGCGCAAGGAGGCCGGGGATGGGGCTGACCTCCGTGAAAGACAGCAGGCTGGCGTTCCCATGATGCCAGATTGAAAAAGTGTTTCCGGAGGCAATGAGGAAGAGGAGTCCGTGAAGCCGGAGTCCTGTAGGAGTAGCTGAGTCCTTCTGCAGCGGGGATGGGCGCGACGGCTGTGCTCAGGATTGGCTGAGGCGCTTGGCGACATCGGCGTAGGCCAGCTCGATCTCTTGGTCAGCTGCACAGGTGTTGGTGAACTCGTCCCGGGCGTAGGCATTCTTGAGGTACCGCCACAGGCCTGTCATCTCAGCCGGGAAATCATAGTTGCGGTATTTCTTGGCCACAATCTAAAACAGAGGTGGTAGGACAGAGGGGGTGTGAAGACACGAAACAAACCATTAGAAAGGGTGAGGGACCCGCCCAGTGTGTGTGCACAGTGGGAAAACCTCCATGCATCACAACAGGTCATCAGCAAAACGTTTGCAATGCAAGGAGGCACTGCCGCCTTCATTTTATTTTATTGTATTTTACTTTAATTTTTTAAGGAAATATAATTTGCCCTTTGACCTGGTGGGTCCACTTCTAGGAATTTTTCCTTATGAAATAATCATGGTTGTACACAAAGACTTAGCTACACAATTATGATCCCAGAACTATTTTGAATAGCAGAAAATTGAGCACAGCACCAGTGTCCAAGAATACGTGAATAGGTAAGTACATTACTGCACATAAATACAATGGCATACTGGAGGGACACTAAAAATGACGCTGCCTAGGGAATCCAGTGATCTGGAAAACTCTTCAAGACAGACTATTACATTTCAAGTGGAAGTATAATGCATTTGGAGAAATTTGTAGGATGGTTAGAAGTATATATACTGATACATTACCAATGGTTATGTCTAATTGATAGAATTATAGATAATTTTTCTTCTTTCCTTTATTCACTGTTTTACATAAGTGTTCTTATTTATAGAAATTAAAAAAAACGCATAAAAAGTAAGTTAGATGTTGGAATGTATATGTAGGTTCAAGTTATGATGTGGGAGTGAGCAAATAGTGGTTTCTATTTCCTTCCTGGTTTGCCACACAGGAGGATGTAGACACGCAGAGTTCTGGGGAAGTGGCATTTGTGTTGAGAGAAACAGAGGCATAGTGGCTAAAAACATGGGCTCTGGATCCCAACTGACTGGATTTGCAATCCTGACTCTACTTAATAGCTGTGTGACCTTGGACACATTACTTAACCTCTCTGATCTCCAATTTCTTTGTGTCTAAAATAGAGGTAATAAAAAGACCTACCTTGGAATAAGAAGTTAGTTAATACACATAAAATACTTAGAGGAGCGGCTGGCACATGGTAAGAGCTTGATAAACATCACTATTATTATAATTCATTGAGACCCAGCTTCTGCCCATTTGCATGCATTTTCTTCATGGGTGGGAGCAAGGTGGTCTTGTTAATGAGGTCTCTCTAGCCAGAGTGCTTCATGGACATGTGACCTGTGCAGTCTCAGCGGGCCTTGTACTCAGAAGGGCCCTGCTCTTGGTCTAATGCTCTGGTGTCAACGTGTGGAAATTCTTAATAATTTTTTAACAAGGATCCCCTGTCTCCACCGTGCACTAGGGCCTGCACATTAGCTGGTCCTGCCTCCAGCCCTTGGGGGCTGGGGTGGGGGTAGCAGAGAGCAATGCAACTCTGACTTCTGACACCTTCTCTTGTTTTCTTTTTTAGAGATGGAGCCAGATCATTGGTCCTCAGATCCTCCCACTCAGAGACCCCCAGAGCAGCCACTCTGGGCTTTCATCTTCATTCTGGTGCTGGTGATGTGCAGAGTTCCCCAGAAAGCTGTGCTGAGTCAAGGACGACAACGACCTATTGCAGGAAAAGCCAGCTCTCACAGACGGGTCCACATTCCCACAGACATCTGGGTACATTTTTTCCCTTCCATGCTCCTAGGCCAGTGTTGAACTCCTGTTACAACACTAAGCTATATTCTATTCCGAATCACAGTTATTGCTTTAGTGTCCTTTCTCTCTTCTCTAGCTTGTGAGCAGCGTGAGGATAGGAACGGCAGCTTCTCCATTTCTGGACCCCACGATAATCTCCATAATGATGTTGATCAGAGGAACGACAATAGCAAACTTTTATTCACTGTCTGCTCTGTTCCAGCTACTGCTTTAAGCACCTTGCAAGCTACTTAAATCTCTAACTAACCCTATACGTGAGAGTCAGTTAGATTCTGATTTTACAGATGAGAAAAGTAAGGCAAATAGAGATTTAGTAAGTAGGGATTCAATAAACAGTTGTATTTAATTTATGCAGGCCTCAGTTATGCTAATATCAGACAAAGTGCATCTAGTGTCATATGTAATAACATCACTTGATTTTAAAGACTGAAAATACTTAGCAATGAGCAAACTGAAGCCACTAGAGAGTGACACATACAATGTTACACGGGAAATTAATTGAACCAATATCTATGAAGTAATCATTAACATGTATTACAGTTCCTGCTTTCCAATCCACAGTTCTTTCCCCTTTGCTGCTCAGCCCTATGTAAAGGACAAAAGGTGGGTCTACTCAGAATCCTCAATGTGCCAGTTATTAATGAATCATTGCTCATCTTCAAACCTACCCCTCTATTTGCTTCTTTGTGATGCTGGGCTGGGGCTGTGCAGAGCACATCTCTGCTTAGCCAGTGAGTCCTGGGCTGCGCTGAGAGGAGCTATGCCGGAGCCTGCAAGGTGGCAGGAGGAGGAGGGAGGGAAAGGCCCCCTCCTGTCGGCTTCCCCTTCCTGTCGGAGTCTCCCGTGCCGCCCAGGAGCAGCAGGTGCATCCAATTTGCTGTCTTCCCAGCACTCGTGCAACCAGCTTCATCACTCCCGCTCAGAGTGGCCAGCGCACAACAGGGACCCCGCTGCGGAGGTCAGGTCCCAGCCAGCTGGAGTTTGGACCCCAGCACCAGCTGAGCTGTACTCCCAACTCAGGGTGCAGGTTCAGCTCTGCAGGGCCCCTAAGTGTCTAAGTTTTAATAATTCCAACCTCTTCTCTTCATTCCCCCTGCACCAGGCGTAGTTGTTGCCTCTTGAAGGTAGAACCTCCTGGTACATTTTGCCTTCCCAGTTCTTCAACACGTAGTACTTCTTTTTTTTTTTTTTTTGAGACAGAGTCTCACTTTGTTGCCTGGCCTAGAGTGCCGTGGCATCAGCCTAACTCACAGCAACCTCAAACTCCTGGGCTCAGGCAATCCTACTGTCTCAGCCTCCCGAGTAGCTGGGACTACAGGCATGTGCAATAGCCACCAGCTATTTTTTTTTTCTATACATATTTTTAGCTGTCCAAATAATTTCTTTCTATTTTTAGTAGAGACGGAGTCTCGCTCTTGCTCAGGTTGGTCTCGAACTCCTGACCTTGGGCGATCCACCCGACTCAGCCTCCCAGAGTGCTAGGATTACAGGCGTGAGCCACCGCGCCCGGCCTACACATAGTACTTCTTTATATTACATTCTCTCAGTTAAAATAGCTGGCTTGGCCTGGCTCCCAAAGAAGCCACCCCACACTGTCCGGCTTAGATGTGGCTAACAAGGGAAAGTGGGGGTGATGGCATCAGAGTCCTCCAACAGAGCACTCGTGACAAGCGAGGCCATGCCAGCACCCACCGCTAGTCCTCCCGGTCTCCCCCTGTTCCCTGCAAGATGAGGGTGTCCTGGGTTGGCCTGAGTGCCTTTGAGAAGAGGCTATCTTGGCCAAAGAGCAAATCCATGCAGGAGTGGGGGCACGATTTGCCAGAGTGGGTGGAAGTGGCCCACAGTAAGGTGACGGGATCTATCCACAAATATTTTTCACAATTGCATACAGAATCATAGAGCAGCCTCACGCCATTCCATGCTGAAATTTTATAATCAGGTTTTAAAGTATAGAATATTAGCTTTAAAACAGCAGAATTGCAATTTATGAATATATGTGTGTGTTTATCTTTGTATCTCCCTACCTGTTCATTCCAGGGGCAGACCGCAGTCACCATGCCAGGCGAGGGTCCCCACGCCGGGGAAGAAAGGCCTGCAGACGCCCCTCCCTGCCAGACCTGTGCACCCTGGGCCTTGGCTGCTGAGTTGGTCGTATTCTCACCCGTTGGCTTGACTTTGGGAGATGAGGACTAGCCGGGAGCCGGCCGATGCAAGTTCAAGCCAGGCTCTTAGTGGGCACCTGGGCCAGAGCAACTCGGTTTCCGTATGGAGAGGAACCCGCAAGCGAGCGGGGGAGCGCGGGGAGCAGAGAGCGGGCGACGATGCGCACACGGAGCTCGGACGCTCGCAGGAACTTCCACGCTCACGTTCTGCCTTGGCTCTTTCATGTGAGAACAGTAAGCTCTCACAGCCCAGATTAAGTTTTGGCATCTAAAGCCAAACCGGAGGCCCTGACTTGGCTGCCCTCTTAGAGCTTGGCCAGGTCCCCG
>JAQIFY010005128.1:0-11280 GCA_028533085.1 Varecia variegata | reverse complement strand
ATTTTGTGTATGGTTTACCTTAAATATTTTCTATTATACACTAACTCCTTCCTTAGCCTTGTTCAATTATAGCTAACTATAACAGTAATGTAAAATAGTAATCCTAATAAATATTGCATAATTAAAATGTGTCAGGCACTGTGCTAATCTGCTGAAATGTACTGCATTACTTAATATCCCCAGCAGCTCACCGATGTAGATAATGTTGTTATCCATTTTACAAATAGAATAACCTGTGGTTAGAGCAGTAAGCAACTTAGGATAGAAAGACCATTATCAGATTGGCTTTGTTTTAACCAGTTTTTAATCAAATATTGGCCATGGATATGAAGACTTCTTTAGGAGTTCCACCCTGAAGTAGAAGTGATCTGACACTAATTGTGCTGCTGTTTTTAAGAACTGAGACTAGGCCAGGCGCGGTGGCTCACGCCTGTAATCCTAGCACTCTGGGAGGCCGAGGCGGGTGGATCGTTTGAGCTCAGGAGTTCGAGACCAGCCTGAGCAAGAGCGAGACCCTGTCTCTACTAAAAATAGAAAGAAATGATCTTCACAGCTAAAAATATAAAGAAAAAATTAGCCAGGCATAGTGGCGCATGCCTGTAGTCCCAGCTACTCAGGAGGCTGAGGCAGGAGGATTGCTTGAGCCCAGGAGTTTGAGGTTGCTGTGAGCTAGGCTGACGCCACGGCACTTACTCTAGCCCGGGCAACGAAGCGAGACTTTGTCTCAAAAAAAAAAAAAAAAAAAAAAGAACTGAGACTAAATAGGGACAGGACGCTGGCCTCACTTCTGGCCAAGGGAGACAACATGGGACAGCATGACCCAGTCTAATTAATTTTAGAAAGAAAAAAAAAAAAAACAAATGACCTCCTAGCTGCTGGAATTCCACATATACCTATGTAAAGATGGTCAACTTGTCTGCCACTTGAGGAATATCTTCCAGGACCACTGAAGCAAGATGCTGAAACCAGCTGATAAGGAACCCGGCTGCAAAGAAACCAGACCTGTCCAGATCTAACCACCTCAAGCCAGAAAAGACCCCCATATTGACTTGACCCTGACTTTTCCCTCATTATAATCTCATTTTAAAGCTAAAAGCCACACCCAGGGATAGAGATTTAACAAGCTAATGATACATGCAATACATAAAGAAGCATGACCACCAAGTGTCCAGCTTCCCACAGAACCCTGCCTGTACATGTGATGACTTCAAAACTGACACCTACCTCCCTCTTTACAGCCCCATAGAAGTTCCCAGCCCTTTGTTCAGAGAGCCAGTCTGGTTGGCCCCTTAACCAGCACTATTTCCCTTTTTGATCAGACAAAAAGTCCCAGTAAAAGATTTGCCTTTATAAATCTTTCTGGTCTTGCCTCAATTTCTATTGATTCAGGAATCTGAAGTAAGGTATCAGAACTACTAGAGATGACACTCGATTACAATTGTCTAATTATGTGACTCCCTTTACTCAATAGATATACTCTGGTGGCAAGAATGGCATGTTACTTACAATTGTATCCCTGAATTGAGCACAGTAATGGTGCTCATTAAATATTCATTGACAAAACAAGTTAAAAAGAAACGCTAATGAAAAGCGTAAACAACTCCATCTCAACTCTATCATATATCATACCCTGTCCTTTCCCCTACATGTGTTACTGTCCATTTGATAGGACTTCTATATCTCATAAGACCATTTTTTTCCCTTTTAATGCCCAGTTTTCCATTGGGAACTATATTTCTTCAGCACACTCTGGAGACTAGAGTAGAACATTAAAATTCTATGGAACACATTTTAGATCATGGCCCCTTTATTCCAAAATATTGGTTGAAATTCTACTCCAAAGAGAAATCACCTGAAATTACAAAAGGGGCCCTTCAAATTTGGGAGTGTCACTACTATTTTGAACCAAGGCAAAGTTCACTTGTTTCATCAAGGTATCTATGGTATGTATCTGGCCACCATAATTGGTGGTCAATTCTATTTCCAGTTCAATTCTTCAGCTCTAATCTTATCTAGCCTTATTTCTGCTTCCATGAAAGTTCACAAATGTGATCTCAGTAGAGGTATGAGAATAAAAGTGACAAAAATTTTCAAGTACTCTATCCTGAAAATGGATCAGTAAACATTGAAAATATTTATCAAAACTTGATTCCAGTATTAGGAACAACGTGGATTTAACAGTTTTTTAGTTTTTTTTTAAACATTTCAATTAAATTTAAAAGGGGTAAGTTAAAAAAAAAAGTAAAGTAATTTTAAAAAGCATTTAATAAGTAAATAAGTTTCATTACTAAGTTGAAAAAAGGCAACATGATGACTTGTTCCTCAGCTCACTATTTTTTGACTTAATCCTTTGGTTTAATCAACTTCATAATTTGTATGAAGTTGATTTGTATATTATACTTATACAGTCTGCAGATATAATGAATGCAATGATGGATCTCCTTGCAGATAAGAATGATTCTGTGTGCTTTTACTTATTCATGACAGTTGAGAGTAATTGCTCAGAAAGGAAAAAGGGAAATTACAAAAACTAATTTGAAGATTAGTGAACATATACATGCCTGTGTGTATGTGTGCATGTGTGTATGTGTATCATATATGAAGAGGTTCTTGCTGTGAATTTTGAAAATTTTAGGCTAACAAAGAATTTTAGAAACATTTGGCTGCCTGTTATTTTCAACTAGTAGTTTGGGAAATTTTTCAATTCATTTTAGATAAAAGAATAGGACTTAATGTGACTTTGAATCTTCCTATTAGAATTTGTTATTCATTTTAGAATTTATTGTTTAAGGCTGTGTTTCATGAATCATCATAGGAACTAGTTTGACTACCACACTATAGAAACCAGTTAAAAAATTAATGATTTAAGGATAGGTAAAATATTTAGTTTCATTTCTGAAGTCCTGTGTCTTCTGTTCAGCTCAAATCTTAGCTATTAAGATGCAGAAAATAGATGACAGAATTTACTCCTTAACATGATGTAAGCTAGAATATGGACTCCATAAAATTGACTTGTCAATAATTTAAAGTAATTATTTTTACATAAGCTAACCAACAGATTTTAATTTAATTTTTAATTTAACTCTGTAAATATTAAACTCATAGCATTAATATCAACCAATTTTTATTTAACTTTTAAGTTTTACACTGTAAATAATTAATATTTCATGGCATCCACAAATAAATTCTACTGTGTATGCTATTATAATTGTTATCATTAATTTAGACCACTTCTGTTTATATAAAACATATTTAAAATGGATTAATGTAAAATAAAAATAAACCTAGAAAAAAATTAATAAGTAATAAATGAAGAGCTTAGAAGAGAAGAGAATGATTATATTCTGAAATCTAGGCTAAAATGAAAAACTAAATTTGAGTACATAACATAGTTTGAGTTTCCCAATAACAAAGTAAAAACAAGAAAGACTAATTACTTAGTTTTTATTGTCTCATTTTACATAGCATGCTACTTCATTAAGAAGGCATTGTACCATTTTTGACCTCTGAGAAATTTGTTCTTTGGTCCATTGTGTAAGTGGTTACTGCTGCATAAAAAATATCCTTAAACTCGGTGACTTATTGCTTGAAATGATATTTATTTATTTAACTCATGCACCCGGGAGTTTCCTGGAGATAGTTTGATCTAAGCTGAGCACAGGTGGGGAGCTCTGTGTAGTTTAGCTGGGTTTGGCTGGCTAACCTGTGTGGAATGTTATTCTCTTGTGATGGCAGAGGTGCAACCTGAACTTTCAAGTGCTTTTCATGACTGTATTTTCACTGTCTGCTAGTAGCCCATTGGCCATAGGAAATTATATGATGTAGTCCTTAGTTAAGGAATGTGAAGCCCCCTCACCCCACTCCCACAGTGGGAAAGTACTACAAAAATACATGGAGAAAGGTGTGACCATCTAATGCTGTTACTGGAAGGGAGTGGAGAATTGTAATCTCAATCCTGTCTTCCACAGTCATATCTAGTCATTCACTTAATAACTAATTATTGAGAAACTAATATGTAGCAGGACTCTGTATATGCAGGGTATATAGTTGGGAATAAAATGCAAAAATTCTTGTCCTCACAGAGATGACATTTTAGCGAGGGAAACAAAATAAAATCTATAAGTAAAACACAATGTACTTATTAGATTATGAGAAATACTTCAGAAAACACGATAAAGCAGGGAAGGGGATTGAGGAGTATTGAGAAGTAATATTTTAAATAGGATGGCAAGGGACATTTTACTAAATACCTAAAGGAGGTGAGGATTTATAAGGATTACTAGCATTTCAGTTAATATTTCAAGCTAAGAGAGTAGTAACTTCAAAGAGCCCAAAATTGAAGCTAATCAAGTTGTGCAAAGAAAGGGAGTAACTAGGAAATACACTCAGAGAAGTAGAGTGAAAGGGAAAAGAACATGTACAGGCTTTATAAACCACTGCAAAGATGGTGACTTTTACTCTGAATGAGAGCAAAGGCAATGAAGATTTTTATGCCATGATCAGATGTAAGTTTTAACAGTTTCATTCTGTCTGTTCTATTGAGAATAGAGTGTTCACAGGCAAGGGTGGGTACAGAAATTATCACAATAATTTAGATGAAGTAGGATGGTGGCTTGGAGCCTTGGGTCAGACCCATGGTGGTGGTGGTGAGAAATTGTTCAAATCCAGATTTTTTTAAAGGAAGAATTGACAGGATTGGCTAATAGATTAGATATGGCTAAGAAAAAAGAAGATCTGCTTTTAAAATTTTTAGTCTGAGCAACTATGATGTTTAAGTGACCATTACTAGAAATGAAAAAGGTTGGAAAGATGATGACCTGGAGCTTGGTTGTAGACATTTATCAAAGTGGGCTTATCAAGTAGGCAGTAACATACACAAGCCTAACTGTTTGTGGGGAGGCATGAGCTGATGATATAAATAGTTGAGTTAACACGATGAAGGATGTTTAAATTGACAGTTATTCAGGGCATGGTTCTCAAATACAATTTTACCCATCTATTAAACCATTATATTTAAATAAACAAATATTTACCATTTACCCACTATTTTTAAGACTGTCTTAGGCTTAGAGAGCCTGTAATATCAAGCATATTGCCTAACCATTCTTAGATATCTCATAAGGGATCCATAATTTTGCTAAACTCTCAACCACATGGTTTGGGATTAAGAAAGGATTTCTGTTGCAGTAGTGGAAATGGAGATGAAGTAGGATAAAGCTATAGAAACCAAATTTGATGAGCTGAGAAAAGATAATGACCTGATGAAAAGATCTCATTAAGATGATCGAGGCTTACCCCAACTCAAATGATCCCAGGTTTATGTTTGATGGCCCAGAGTCTATAGCCCTATGTGGTCTGGAAATAGTCAGACTTAAGCCTAAAGTTTGCATACAAAAGTACCTAAACTGGGCAGGACTGAGAATACATGAATCTGACAACAAGGGCAAGCAAGGCTCAGGGAGGAACAAGGACTAATTTGGCATAGGATTCCAGAAAGCATTATTAGAGTCACTTGAGAGACATCTTAAAAGCAGTCTCAAGGAAACTACCCCATTCTAGTCTCTTACATAAAGTTCAGTCTCTGAAACACTAGGGATTTCCCTCTGATTGGCCTTTCTCTAATTTCAGAGTGCTATGATTTTTCACTTCTATTTAGAAAGCTATATGCTTTCTTGCTCCCACTTCAAAACACAAGTCAGGAGAGCAGGGACGATTAACTTGGTGTGTGCTTTACTGATAAATAAGGATTTTGAACTAATCTGTACATAGGGATATTTGGTCAGGCCTTAAGACCGAATTGAACTTAGTATTCATTTACAATTTGTTTTGTTTACTTTTTTATATCATTAGCAAACTTATTAAAAAGGAGATACAAATAAACTTTGTGCCAATTACATAAGAAAATAATTGGATTTTATTAATCCAGGAACTAAGGCAATCAATTAAGGCAAGGGTACTCTGGTCTCAGTCACCTCATTACTCTTCATGCTAATTAATCGCAAATACTAATGGATTGCTTAGAAATGAGGTGCTTTATTCCATTAGACAACATATAAAAGCTCTTAAAGTGGCAATGTTTGTGTCTTTGAAAACAATAATTGTTTTTACTGAATGAAGGTTTTGCTTTAAAGTAGAATATCCCATTCTGAGCTATGATAGTGGGTTCTTTATAAATTCTTGCTAAATAAATAAACTTAAAAACTAAAGGTATGACCCTTTCAAGTTTTAAACTTGACAACGATGTAAACTGGATTAGACACTACAAAGAGAAAAATAGATCATATATAGGTTCATACTCCATCTATTAAACTTACTACTTATATGGTAATAAGCAAGGTATTTAACTTCTCTGTGCCTCAGCTTCCTCACTGCAAGATGCGGTGATAATAGGATCAATCATGAAAAATTATGGTAATGGGAATATGCAGTAATTTATGTAAAATTACTGGCACATATTAGGCACCCAGTAAATGTTGCTTTTTTTCTCTGCTCCCTCTTTCTCTCAAGAGTTTAGGATGTACCTTTCCAAGTCAGAGGTGGCAGGAGATGCTCTCTAGATTTCCTCTCTTTAACATAATAGCTTTTAGGGTTCTTTATCAATAATATGATCAATTATCAAATAATCATGAACCAACCATATAAATATGTATGTTATCCAGAACCTGTGATTATTTTATAATACTTTATTCTTCCATCAAATATTTCTTTGTTATTCACTAAATATCAGTATTGCATTGGAAACTTTATTCTGATGGTTGATAAATACTGGCATATTTCTGCCCTATTTGAGCTTACAATTGAGCAGATGAGATAGATGATTTAAAATAATTGTGATAAATGCTTGGACGTAGGAAGTGCTATTGGGGTATTTTTGGAATCCCACCCCCCATAAGATGGAACCATTGCAATTGATTTTAAATGTTGCCCTTATCCCCAGAATCACAGAAATGCACTGCTGTGCCTGAAAACACTTCTTCCATATATTTTATTCTATTTGCTACATGATTACAGTGTGAGGGAAATTGGTATGGCAGTTACTGCTTCATGGGTGATAGTGGAGGTAATTTATTTAATATTAAATTAGGCACTACTAAAAAAAAAAAATTATATTCACTGTAATTTCACTACCCATATTTAACAACTACTAATTTGCCTATTTGTTTCCAATCAATTTAGTGGAAGCATATTTACTATTGAAGTATAAACTGCATACAGAATAGAACATAAGACATAAGAGTGCAGCCTGATGAATTTTGACAACTTATACACACCTGTGTGAAAACAGAGCCTGGACCAAGCATCTCAAAATCCTCTTCTGTTCCCTTTTGTCAAGGGACTCACTGTTGAGATTAACAACTGACTGCTAACACCAATATGTTAAGTTTTGGCTGTATTGAACTTTATATAAATGGAATCATACACTTTGTATTATTCTATATTGGGCTTCTTTCATCAAAAATATATTTGTGGAGTTCATCTATGTTGTGTATAATAATATATGCATTCCATAAATGATTACATTTATTTTATTGCTCTATAGTTATTCCATTGTATATACAATAAAATGTTTAACCATTCTTCTTTGGTAGAAAACCAAACCGGTTGTTTCTGGTTTTTGTTTAAAACAGTGCTCCTGCTATGATTATTCTTGTAACATGATTTGGTGAACATATGTGCACATTTTTTCTGGCTATGTATCCAGAAGTTGAACTACTTATTTATTTCAAATAGTTTTTAATAAATAAAACATTGCAAATAAAACCATAGCCCATCTTTCTCTCTGTTTCCTTCATATGGATTACTGTCTTAGTCTGCTCAGGCTGCTATAAGAAAGAACTGTAAACTGAGTAGCTTCTAAACAACAGAAATTTATTTCTCACAGTTATGGAGGCTGGAAGTCCAAGATCAAGATGCCAGCAGATTTGCTGTCTGGTGATTATTTGTTTACTCGTTTCTGAACTGCTATCTTTTCACCATGTCCTTACATGACTGAAGGGAAGAATAAGTTCTCCCATCCTCTTTTATAAGGCCATTAGGTCACTAATCCCATTCATAAGTTGTCCACCGTCATGACTTAATCACCTCCCAAAGGTCACACCTCTTAATATTATCACCTTGAAGGTTAGGATTTCAGCATACAAATTTTGAGGGGACATGAACACTTATACCATAGCAGTAACTATTATGAAGTTGCAGGAAACTTCCCTGGGCATGTTTTATTTTCCCCCTATTTTATTTAGATATAATTGAAAAATAAAAATTATGTATATTTAAGGTATACAATGTGATGTTTTAATATTTCTATCAATTGTGAAATAATTACCACAATCAAGCTATTTAACTTATCACCTCACATAGTTACCTTTGTGAGTATGATGAGAACACTTGAGCTCCAATGTCTTAGCAGATTTGATGTACACAAGACATTATTATTAACTATAGTCACCATCAAAATACTACATGTTAGGTCTCCAAAATTTATTCACCTTATCACTGAAAGTTTATACACTTTCACCAAGATCTCCCCATTTTCCCCACCCTACAGCCCCTGGCAACTACCATTCTACTCTCTGTTTCTTAAGTTTGACTTTTTAAGATTTTTCATGTAAATGAGATCACACATTCTTTGTCTTTCTGTGTCTGGTTTATTTTACACACTAAAATATCCTCTAGGTCCATCAATGCTGTCACAAATGGGAGGATTGCCTTCTTTTTTAAGACTGAATAATATTACATTGAAAAAAAATGTATATATATACCAATATACTACGTTTTCTTTTTAAAATAAATTTTACTGTGTATATTGAAAGCATACAATTGTTATGAGATGCACATAGATAGTAAAATCATTACTATAGCGAAGCAAAATTAACATATCCATCATCTCACAGTTACCCATTTTCTGTGTGTATGTCAAAAGCAGCTACAATCTACTCATGTAGCAAAAGCCCCAAATATTATACACTATTATTAACTATAGTCCTTATATTGTACCTTAGATCTCTAGCCTTGCTCATCCTACATGTCACTTTGTTTCATAATGTGATGGGAGAACTTATTCTTCCCTTCAGTCATGTAAGGATATGGTGAAAAGGTAGCAGTTCAAGCAGCTACAATCTACTAATGTAGCAAAAGCCCCAAATATTATACACTATTATTAACTATAGTCCTCATATTGTACCTTAGATTTCTAGCCTTGCTCATCCTACATAATGTGACTTTGTTTTACTACTTTCTTCCTCTCACCCAACCCTGATCACCACTGATTTATTCTCTATCTTTGCATACTTGACTTTTTTTATATTTCATATATAAGTGAGCTCGTTGAGATAATGAAATATTGTTCTTTCTGTACCTGGCTTATTTTACTTAATATCATGTCCTCCAGTTTCATCCTTATTGTGTAAAGTAACAGGATATCTTCCTTTTAAAGGCTGGATAATATTCCATTATATATTACATATATAATATTCCATTATATAAATATATATTCACATGCTACAATTTATTCATTCATCTCTTGATGGACAATAAGATTATTTCCATATTTTGGGTATTATGAATAATGCTTCAATGAATATAGGAGTGAAGATATCTTTATGAGGTGGTGATTCAATTCCTTGGGGTATACACATAGAAGAGTTTGCTATGTTAAACGGTAGCCGGACATGGAAAGGAATGAAATAATGTCTTTGGCAGCAACTTGGACAGAACTGGAGACCATTATCCTAAATGAAGTAACCATCTCAGGAATGGAGAAACAAATACCACATGTTCTCACAAATAATTGGGACCTTGACTTCTTATGGATGTCTTTGCATTTGAAAAAGCAGCCACCTCCTCCAATCTTCGCTGGCTTCAGTAGAGAAATGCTTTCATCATCAGCCTGGGTAGGGATTCTGAGGCTCTCTCAGAACTTTTCTATGGACGCAACTGTTCCACACTTTTTCTTTCCTCTTAGAGGGAAATTAGAAAGATTATGTCTCCTCTTGATCCCATAAAGCAAAAGCTGGGTTTTGAAAACCTCCATTCGTTTTACCTAGGGTGGTACCCTGATATGCTCAAGTTTGTGTTTCTTCTCCCAATCCCACATCGTCAGCCTGGTGGTCTGCATGTGTGTGCAAGCCATCTGCACAGGCTTACACTTGCTGTCCCTGGGATGTATACTGGGAGCTGGTCACCAGTTAAGGGCGAGGCAAATAGAGCATTGGGAATGCCTATGAGCCAGGTGGGCCATTCGATGAGTGAGGCATCCTCAGTGGCTCATCTGCTAACTTCTTAATGAAGTCTTTGAAGCAGTTAGTAGGATCCATGGCCCTTTCATAGGTTCTGAGCCCTGGTTTCTGTTAGTCTCTGCCTCTCTTCCCTGTTTCCAAACTCTGCTAACTACTCAGCCATGCTGATCACCTCAGTCAGTATTTGGGTGGGTTGAGAAAGGAAGGGGCCTCTTGGGAAGCATCAGCATGGCTGGGAATCCTACTGTGTACTCACTATACTCACATTTTTGCCTATGGCAGAAATTGTGAGTCAGTGTTGTCTCTCTTGGCACTGAATTGTTCCACCTTGGGGGGAGATATGAGACAGGCAAAGGGACACTGTTCTTAACCTCTTCAGTGCATCCATCCTTAAATCTTTTGCTTCAGTAGTATACTGGAACTTCTCTGCTGGACTTCTAGACTCCCACAAAGACACTCTCATTTATTGGTGTTTGTCAAAATTGATGCTTCTATTGGGAGAAGATAGTAGAAAACTCCTATTCCTTTATTTTTCTGATGTAATTACTTGATATGTTTTAATATATTTAATTATATGATTTATATGTACACTATTACACAAAATGACATAAAATATTGTTTAATGTGATTAATATCTACATTGAGGGTATTACAATTTTCCTCTCAGAATCATATTTATTCATGTTATTAAATACAGATTTTGCAGTCACTGTTCTGCTGAATCCATAACAATAGTTTCTGGACATTCCGTTCCTGTTTATTGAAATATATATATATTTTTTTTTATTTCAGCTTATTATGGGGGTACAAAAGTTCTGCATAGATATATTGCCCATGTCCCTCCCAATCCCCCTAGTCCGAGCCTCAAGCGTGTCCATTCCCCAGACAGTGCACATCGCACTCCTCCTGTAGGTATACACCCATCCCCTTCCCCCACCTCTGTCCGATACCCAATTGGTGTCATTCCCAAATGTGCACCCAGGTGTTGATCAGGGAAACCAATTTTCTGGTGAGTACATGTGGTGCTTATTTTTCCATTCTTGGG